>CM077163.1:43873002-44132731 GCA_039583875.1 Platanthera guangdongensis | reverse complement strand
TCCAAAGAGATTTGAAATTTAAGGATGCAATCAATGCAGACCAACGATATCCTTGACAGAGAATGTTATTCTATTTCTTGACAGAGAATAAGGTGACAGGACTTTTGAAACTTCTTAACAGAGAATACACAAACAGTGAGGGAATACTGAATTACAGAAAGAGAGTGATGGAAGTCTTCTTTCTCAAAGAATCTGAAGAACTAACTGATCAAAGGAGCTGAATCCTTGAAATCTTCAGTAAGAAAAGCTTTGCTAGGGTGATAGGCCTTCAAAGGTTGAACTCCAGCAAAAGATGATTTCAGCAATAGCTGAAATATTGAATGTCTGGAGTCTTGAAAGTATGTTGGCCTTGAACACTTTGAGAGCTAAAGAGATCTGAAGATTTGAAAGACTTGATCTCCTTGGATGAGTGTTCTTCAGAATTCTTTTTGACAGAAGATTTTTGAATGTTTTTCTGTAATCAGTATTCTCTCTCTGTATTGTGTATTCTCTGTTAAGAGATTCAAAATTCCTGTCTCTATTCTCTGGTAGAGTAGAATAACATTCTCTGTCAAGGATAGCCGTTGGTCTGCATTAATTGCATCCTTAATTGCATAATCTCTTCTGGAGGAAAGTCCACAGATACATTCTTGAAAAATCCCTTGAAACTTGGTCCAGAATTGAATGAAAATGGCTAGCAAATCTCTGAATTAATTGCCAGAATAACTCCTAACTGATTTGAATTTGAATTCTGGAAGTTATCTGAAATCGTCGAACTGAGCTCTGCTATCGTCGAGCTGAGCTCAGCGACCTGGAAACACACAGCAGCAAAATAATCGTCGATCTGAGCTCAAAGATCGTCGAACTGAGCTCAGAGATAAAGATCCAAAGTAGAGTCAAAATCGTCGACCTGAGCTCACCGATCGTCGAATGGAGTTCGACGATATTATGAAGTTGAGCTCAGCGATCGTCGAATGGAGTTCGACGATATGTCGAAGTTGAGCTAGACGATCGTCGACCGGAGTTCGACGAATCGTCGTGCTGAGCTCGACGATCAGACTTAGTCTCCAGACAGAAAATCTTGGTCTTCAGGGCAGCTTCCAAACCTAGATTCTAACCCTTAGACTCAATTCTAATTGACCTATTAAGCTATACAGAAGGTCAAGCAAAGGTTCCTAGAGACATAGTGATCCTGACCCAAATTAGTAATAGGGTGTTCCAACAATCTCCCCCTATTTGGGTTAGGATTACTATTTACAGACTTTGGAAAAAATTTAAATAACAACATACAATAAAAACAACAAACTAGACATGCAAAAACATCACAGAGATATATATCATCCAGATAATCAGAAATTCACAGAAACTGTCACCTTACGATGTCATTTCTTCTCTTTGCCTTTGACAAGTTTAATTTCTCTTTGGGTTGAGGGCTTCTTTGTTGGATCTGGTGTCATCTGCTGCACCCAAATAAGTTTGCTTTTAGGCCTGGGGACCACTGCTGCAGGATGTAACTCCATGTATCTCTCAGCATCAAAGAATTTACTGGAAGCATATCTGTCTAGTTCTTTTTGTCTTTGCTCAAACATTGTAGAAATGTTGGAAGAATCCAATCCTTGTTCTTTAGCCTTTTTAATTTGGTCCAGTGCAGCTAATTCTTTCAACCTGGCAGTCTAAGCAACTGGATTATTTTCAGGGTCCTCAAAAGGTACAGGTGGCTCATACCTGTTGGAAGGATTGTCTGAGGATGCCTAGCAGACACAGTCTCTTTAGCTTGTAAGGGAAAGGACCAGTGATGTATCAGATGAATATGTCCTCCCCTAGAATATGGGTGCTGCCTGGAGTACCCTTTGGAATATACTTGAATATCTCTCTGATTGCCCTATATCCTCCTCTCCTAGATATGAACCCCTGGATTGGCTTTCCCTTGGTAAGATCTGGCATGAGGTTGATAGGGAGCCTGGCTTCTGGCTGAGGGTTGACTTGCAGAGCTTCCACCTGCACCTGCATCAGGAGGAGGTGGTGGAGGAGGATGAGGGTGCTGGAACTGGGATGAACCCTTCTCATATTTTCTCTTTTTCTTCATGGCTTTCATCTGGTTCTTGGAATACTGCATCCAGTGTTCAGTGATTGGGCAATCATGTAGAATGTAATAAGGGATATCATTGTTATCCTTGACTTTAGCAGGAGGAACCCTTTTCATTGCTTTGCTCCTTGCCTTCCTTTTCCTGGCAATGGTAGCAGATGAGTCATCAGAGTCTGTTTTGAATTCATCAGATTCAGAACTCTGGTCATTATATAGAGCATCTATTTTCTTCATCAAATCTTTCTTAAGTTGAACAGCAGCAGATGAGGCAGAAGTTGAGATAGCAACAGCAGGGACAGCAGCAGAGACATCAGCAGATGGAGGAGGTGAAGCAGAAACAACAACAGCAGCAGGAGAGGTGACAGCAGCAGTAACAGTCTCACTTACAGCAGAAACAGCAGATTCACTCTCAACAATAGAAACTGGAGAGTTGATAGCAGCAACAGCTTCACTGACAATAGCAGAAACACCATCAAAAATGCAGCAGGCTCAATTTCAGTGGCCTCTGTCATAAGAAGGTCCTTGGAGATTGATGCATCAAAAACATTGGAACTTCAGCAGGAGTATGAATATCTTCAGCAGCAGCATCAACAATCTCAGAAGCAAGATCAGTCCTTTCTTCAGAAGCAGCAACAATGACTGAATGTACAAAAGAAGAGATAATGCTAGGGTCACAGCAAGAGAAAGGCACCAGTACCTTGGATAAGTCTTCTGGGGGCTGGACAGCATTACTCTCGGGCAGACAGCTAAAGAAGGAAGAATCAAACACAGATAGCAAAGACCTTAGGTCTGTTGCAAGAACTGCAGTAGGAGCACAGCAGCAGCAGCAAGAGGAGGAGCAGCAGTCACAGACAGAAACAGCAGCAGCAACATCATGAAGGCTTTCTTCATATGGCATCTCCCCTGCCTAGATGCAGATATCTGGATCAAGGCACACTGCTGGAGGTGCTGCCTGAGGAAAGAGGGAGGAGAGCCTGGCAGAGAGGGCTACACTGACAGTTGTAGAGGAGCTAAGGAGGTCTCCAATAGTAGAGAGAGCTTGGGGCAATCAGCTCATACAGCCTGTCAGCTAGGGCTGAGAGGTCTACTTGCTCAACAACTGGAGCAGAGGTAGATGGTATGGAAGCAGCTGGGGATGCTGGAAGGGAAGGGCTGGAGAAGTGTGGAATGGATGGCTCAGGTGTTGGTAGGGTGGATATGAAGGACAGGGGAATGAAGATGGATGGGGTGAATGTTGGTTGATCAATGATGTGATGTAGGAGGTCTTGGAATGAAGTGGAGGAGGAGGGTAACTCAGGAGGAGATGATGGGGAATCATCCATATAGGAATCATCCAGTAGGGTGAAGGATGGAATGGATGGTGAAGAGGTGATATCTGGTGGAGGGTAGGAGAACAGAGGGTGGAATTGGTCTGCTGGTGGAGGTAGAATGGGTTCTGGAGATGGAGTTGATGTTGGAGATGGGCTGGATATGATAATGGTGGATGGAGCTGGAATGGTGGATTGTAGGGGCAGGGATGGAATTGGAGGAGGAGGAGAGGCAGCAACAGCAGCAGCCAGGTCATCTGCAGGAGCAGAGACCTGTGGAGGAGTGACTCTTTGAGTCCTTGTGCCTGAAGGAGCACTTGAGGAGGGCCTACTAGGCTTGCTTATTTGCCTGTCCCACTTGCCAAGAGGGCACAGGTTAGTCTCTTGGAGGCATTTATGTGAACTCCAGAGGAGACCAGCAAGGCAGGGCACCTGGTCTGCAGGAAACTCCATTAATCCTTCCAAAATTAACAAAACTTTGTTTAATTTCTTCTTGATGAGGTCAAAGAACCTCTCCCCAGTTCAGATTTTTCTTGTCCACAAGAGCTCCAGAGGCAGAGCTGTGTCTGGATATTGTATCATGGGCAGAGTGCTTTGCCAGCAGCACTTTCCCTACCACATCTGCCAGGAACCTATATTCAACAGACAGATTCCTCTTGAAGAGCTTGCTAGGGTTTCCCTCTGGATGACCCATCCTGGCAAGCAGGTCAGAAATTCCTCTCCAGATAATTCAGCAGATTCTTCTCCATTTCAACTCAAAAACCTCTGAAAGAATGGTTGGGGTCAAGGGTACCTGATTTCCAGCAATGGACCCAACTGTTGTAGAGTTATCTTGATTATGGGCAGTATAAACCCATTCCTTGATCTCATCTGAGGCCAGCTTGATCCTGGTGGTCATGATGACAGTCAGATTCTGATCCTTGAACAAACCCAGTATGTCTTGGAAAAACCTGGTCAGTGGTGCTGAATGATTCTATATCGATGTCAAACCCAGCATCGAACTTCATTGCAGCAAGAACAGCAACTGACACAGCCATTGTACCTGCAAAAACTAACAAACAAAACGACCAAGCGTAGAACTGTTTGGAGGGAAGAAAATTCTTGCAGAGAAATCGAAAGCGTAAATGAGAACGACGGCGAAAAATGAGTTTTATATTATGGTTCGACGCAGAATTGGAAAGATCGTTGAACTCAGTTCGACGATCGAGGCTTCTAAAGGAATCTGAAGAGAGTTCAACATCGTCGATCTCCGTTCGACGATATTGGAGAGCGTCGATCTCCGTTCGACGATCGTTCAGAGAACAATTCGTCGAGCGTCGTTCGACGATCGTTGACCCGGAGAGATAGTTCATACTATCTGAGAGGCGCTGAACTCAGTTCGACGATTTTTGGAAATCGTCGATCTCCGTTCGACGATCTTGGGGCAAATCGTCGAGCGCAGTTCAGAGATCAGAGAATGCTAGACCCTAAGAAAAATCAGAGTGGTTGCCTAGTCTTGGTCAATTTTTAAGCTTTCAAAATCTTGGATATTATTTAAGACTTCCTCCATCTAACATTCCTAACTGATTTAGGAAGAAGGGTGTGTTTCTTTTCATCCAAAGGCTTGGTGAAAATATCTCCCCTTTGTAAGTCAGTTGGGATATATTGTAATTCATTTTATTCTTTTCAACATTATCCCTTAAGAAATGATGCCTAATCTCTATATGTTTTGTCCTACTATGGAGGACTGGATTTTGAGCTATGGAAATAGCACTTGTGTTATCACAAAAGATTTTAGACTTCTCTAAGTTGTAGCCATAGTCTAGGAGTTGTTTGAATCCACAAGATTTGTGAACAACAACTGCCTGCAGCCATATATTCAGCTTCAGTAGTTGAAGTTGACACAGATGTTTGTTTCTTACAAAACCAAGAGACAAGTCTGTCACCAAGGAACTGACAAGTTCCACTGGTGCTTTTCTGTCAATTCTGCATCTAGCATAATCAGCATCAGAGAATCCAGTTAACTCAAATGCTGAATCTTTTGGATACCAGAGTCCTAGATTTGGACAACTTTTAACATACTTGAGAATCCTCTTTACTAAAGTTAGATGTGACTCTCTAGGGCTGACTTGGAACCTAGCACATATACATGTAGCAAACATTATATCTGGTCTACTAGCTGTAAGATACAGTAAAGAGTCAATCATTGCTCTATATGTTGTCTGATCAACAGGTTTCCCATGTTCATCAACATCCAATACAGCATTGGTAGGCATGGGTGTTTTCATACAAGATGCCTCAGACATACCAAATTTCTTAACCAATTTTTGCATATTTGGTTTGAGAAATAAAGATGCCTTCAGCATGTTGCTTGACTTGCAATCCTAGGAAGAAGGATAGCTCACCCATGCTACTCATCTCAAATTTAGAATCCATTAGGTTAGAAACCTTCTGCACAATTTGAGTCAGTAGAACCAAAATGATATCGTCTACATAAATTTGTACTAGTAGGGTATGGGACTTATGGGTTCTAATGAAAAGAGTTTGGTCTACTCTACTCCTTATAAAACCATTTTCCAAGAGAAAGCATGCTAGGGTCTCATACCATGCTCTGGGAGCTTGCTTGAGACCATATAATGCTTTGTTTAATCTAAAAACATAATCAGGATAAGTTGGAGAGATAAAACCTGGAGGTTGTCTGACATAAACTTCCTCTTTGATGTCTCCATTTAAGAAAGCACTTTTGACATCCATCTGATATACTCTGAAGCCTTTGTGAGCTGCATAAGCTAGAAAAATTCTGATGGCTTCTAATCTGGCAACAATTGCAAATGTCTGGTCGTAGTCGATTCCTTCTTCTTGAGAATATCCCTGAGCAACTAGCCTTGCCTTGTTCCTTATAATTACTCCTTGATCATCCAGTTTGTTTCTGAATACCCATTTTGTTCCAACAATAGAATGATCCTTAGGCTTTGGCACTAGTTCCCATACTTTGTTCCTCTCAAATTGATGCAACTCCTCTTGCATTGCAATGATCCAGTGTGGATCTTGCTCTGCATCTTGAATGGACTGAGGTTCAATTTGAGATAGAAAGCAGGTGTGCAACAGGTTTTGGTTGACCTGATTTCTGGTTTGCACACCAGCTGAGATTTCTCCAATTATTTGGGAAATTGGATGGTCTCTTGATGTTACTAAATCAACAGGGGGTGTTGATTGTTCACAAACCTGTGTTGTTGTTTCCTCTTGTGGTACAACAACTGGCTCTTCAGGTTGTGCTTCAATGTGTTGAGTATTCCCTTCATCTTCACTGCTTTCATCCTCTTGAGCAACCTGTAACTTGTTCATATCTTCAACTAGAGAATGTTCTTGCAAAGGTTCTATGGTAGAAGAAGTCTTCTCCTTGAAAGACATGTTAGTTTCATCAAATGAAATGTGAACAGATTCCTCAATTTTCAAGATGATTTATTATAGACCCTATAGGCCTTGCTGATCATGGAGTATCCCAGAAACACTCCTTCATCAGCTTTGGCTTGAAATTTTGCTAGATATTTCTTGTCATTATTGTGAATATAGCAAATACAACCAAAGACTCTAATATAGTCAACTTTAGGTTTCTTCCCTTTGAGTAATTCATAGGGAGTCTTTCCCTTTAGTTTATGTATCAGACTTCTGTTCAGCACATAGTTGGAGGTGTTCACTGCCTCTGCCCAAAAGGATAGAGGTAGATGAGCATCTGACAACAATATAGTGGCAGATTCAATAAGGGTTCTATTTTTCCTTTCAGCTACCCCATTTTGTTGAGGAGTTCTAGGAGCTGAGAAAGTATGCCTGATCCCTTCACTCTGACAGAACTCTTGCATAAGAAGAGAATCAAACTCTGTCCCATGATCACTTCTGATCAGGGCAATGTGAGTAGTGAACTCAATCTGTATACATTTGAGAAACTCTGTCAGACACTTAAAGTTATCAGACTTCTTCCTTAGAAAGAACACCCAAGTGAATCTAGAGAAGTCATCTACAACTACTAAAGTGTAGGATTTCCCTCTTAGGCTTTGTACTGTGATGGGTCCAAAAAGATCCATGTATAACAGATACAATATCCTAGGTGAATCACTCTTATTAAGTGACTTAAAGCTATTTTTAGTTTGCTTGCCTAATTGACAAGCCCTGCAGAGTCCTTCCTTCTTGTAGGGGCCAGAAGGTAGTCCTCTAACAAGGTTGCCCTTGGATAGCCTAGCAATAGTTCTAAGGTTTAGGTGTCCTAATTTCTTATGCCATAAAACATTTGGTTTACAGACAGAGTTAAACAAGCAGATATCTACATCAGTTGAAAGAAAATCTACTAGATAGATGTTACCTTTCCTTTTACCTGTCAACACAGTTGTGTTGTCCTCTGACTTGATTGTGCATAATGCTTTGCTGAAGGTCACCTGGTAGCCTTCATCACACAGCTGACTGATGCTTATTAAGTTGTGCTTCAGTCCTTCCACATGATCTACCTTCTTGAATGTTACTGATCCAATCTAGACTGCACCATATCCTTTAGTCTGTCCAAAGTTTGAATCACCAAAGATAACTTTGGGTCCAAGCTTGGCTCTAAAGGAAGTGAGGTTGTCCTTGTTCCCTGTCATGTGCTTAGAGCACCCACTATCCAAGTACCATTGCTGGTTAGATGTTGGATAGGTCTTCACCTGCACATAAGACAATTCATTTGTTTTTGACCCAGTTTACCTTGGGCCTAGGTTGATAACCTTTAAATTCTGAAATAAAAGACATCCCAGGTTGACTCTTATATCCTTCAGGATGATATCTCCTTGGAGGTATAATCCATTCAGTATAAGGGTTAAAGGTTTGGGATGAAGAACTCTTAGGATTCAATTTTGATTTGCCTTTGAAAATTTTCCAGAGCTCTGACCTCTGTTCGACGATCTTGGAGCTGCATTTGACGATCTTGGGTCAGATCGTCGAGCTCCGTTCGACGGTCGACTATGGCTGAGGTCAGGTATATGAGATCGTCGACCTGCGTTCGACGACTTTGGCTGAGATCGTCGATCAACGTTCGACGATTTGGCCTGAGATCGTCGAGCTGCGTCCGGCGATCGTCGATCTTCATTCGGCGATCGTCGATCTCCGTTCGACGATTTCTGCTGGGGCTTGGTTTTCTGAGGCAGATCAGAATTTTTCCTAGCAACCTCTACAACTCCCTTTCCCTTGTCAGAATGAATTTGATGGGAGTTGTTAAAACTATAGGTTGGCTGGATGAAGCACCCAAGCCCAGTGTACTGTTAAATCTAGAGTTCACTGTGCTTGTGATGTCCATCAGCTTGATGCTTCTTGTAACGCCCCGAAACTCAAAGGAGCGAAGGGGGACGTTTTGGGCCAGTTTGGGTTCTGGCTGAAGGCACACGGCCTGGGACACGGGCGTGTCCCAGGGCGTGTCAAGCGCATGTCAGCACTTAGCCGCGAAGTCGTCGAGTTATATTCGACGATTCGTTGAGAATGGGCACACGGCCTGCGACACGGGCATGTTGCAGGGCGTGTCGACCCGTGTCGACACTTAGCCGCGGAGTCGTCGAGTTATACTCGACGAATCGTCGAGAATGGGCACACGGCCCGCGACACGGGCGTGTCGCCGGGCGTGTCGACCCGTGTCAACGATCGTCCCGGGGAAGTCGTCGAGATTTGCTCGATGATCGTCGAGACAAGGCACACGGCCTAGGACACGGGCGTGTCCAAGGCCGTGTCATCCAGTCGTCGAACTTCACGCGACGAAATGTCGAGACCGCGTACACGGCCTGGGGTCCAGGCGTGTCAAAGTGACACGGGCGTGTCCTAGAACCCGTGCAGTGCTCGGGTTGAAAATGGGGAAAACTCATGGGGTACACGGCCGGCTACACGGCCGTGTCAGCTGGAACACGGGCGTGTCAGCTCGAACACGGGCGTGTTCGATACCCGTATGAGGGTCCAGGAGATTCGATTTTGATGGCGAATGCGGCACACGGCCCTGGACACGGGCGTGTGCCAGGCCGTGTTCGGTCCAGATTGGGCATTTCAGCCCCGAATCAAAGCCGTTCATTTTCTTAGGTTGAGATCCAACGGCTGGGGGTTGTTCCTGAAGGGATATACCCGGGTTTTGACTTAGAAAATCCATCACTTTTCATACCTTATCATCTCTCCAAGTCCTTGGAGAAAGAGGAGAGCCATTGGAGGAAGAAGAACTAGATCCCGCCATTGGAGGAGCTTCGGAGCTCCGAATCGCGAGCCGACTCCGGATCCACGGAGGCAACGCAAGTGCGGTGATTTCCATCCGATTACTTTTCAATGGCGCCAAAGAGGAACTCAAGGGTAACGATCCTCATCTTGAGCACGTATAGCTCTCTTTCTTAGCATAGGAAGCCCGCTCTCGCGAGTTTGCGGAGAGTTGGAGGCGTTCCTTCGGGTAGATATGTAAAGTCCCCGTTGTTTAGAGTCCGTATGCGAGAACGGACATAGGCATTTTGTGTGAAGCCTACCCGGACATGTTAGTCTGGATCGGTGATGTTGCATTGCATAAGGCCGGGGAAGACTCCGTGCTATGGTTTGTTTTTCGGGTTTTCTACGCGGTAGATTGCAGCAGGGAGCCTTGGGGACTAACCCAAAGGTGCACCCGGAAAACTGGGCGGATACGAGATCATGCCAACTTGGTGGCCTGAGAGCCAACTCGAACATAACTGAGTTATGTGATTTGCGGTAGAATGGGACTCGGAGGAAGTTTGACCCGCGCAAATGGCTTAAATTGTCGTTGCAATGTGAGCACGGGTTAGATGGAACTGTACCCGCTTTATGTCGTTCGGTTAGAGAGACCTAAGGTTACGTGGCACTCGCCGTTGGTATAGATGTGAGTCTTCGGCGGTCAATGGCTTAAATTGACGTGACCAATGCCGAGAAGACGAATTGCTCATAGGTATGGCCGTCTAAGTGGCGGTGGTGAGTCCGGAATGTTAATGGCTTTAATTGACGTGACATCGACCGGTTCGCCGAGAATGTGCCCTGAGTGCACGGGGCGTGTGGCCGTGCGAGCCAACGTCTGTGTTGAAATGGCTATGGTTATATACATTGCTCGCTTATGCTAATGAAATGCAGGGAAGGAGCATCGCCGCCCCGAGTTGGGGGCTGGATCGTTATAATTTGGTCAGCATTACGGACCGTTGCCTTGTTTTGCCACCGTGCGGTGGTTTGTTGCTTGCAGGTGCAGCTGGACCAAGCGGTCAATAGCGCGCTAAAGCCCTTTTTGCGAAGCTGGCCCTCGAAGGCCCAAGTAGAAGTGTTTACTGCTTTATTCATGTATGACCGGCCTGCGTGCCGTGGTTTGTAAAACATGTAATTTTCAAGTGAAACACTTTGTAAGGCCTTAAGGCCGTTTTGGGTATTTTTGTATAACATTCCTTTTGGTATTAGTGGACATTCATGCTCCTATGCTGGGTTCTTGTTTACAACTCTTATAAACTGCTTCCGCTAGAATGCTCTGTGTAGGACGTTGAGATTGGTTGGATGGTTTCCATACGTAACCACCCGGTCTGTCTGTGGTATATGGCGTCGGGCCCCGGCCGGACCTACTGCTATATACTATGCGACGGATAGTGGGTGTTACAATTTGGTATCAGACTACTGGTTTTGGTCGGGCTTAAAGTGAATTCATGGGCGAATTCTTTTTTTAAGGGGTGGTGAGCACATTGTGTGCGTCATCGTTATAACGGTAAAAGAACCCATGAATGTCCACTTAGAAATGAAAATACTCGTGTTTGAGGAACCTGCGTGTTCCTATAATTGCTGTTTGCAATTTATTTGGTCGCTTAACGGTGTTTTGTACCGCTATAGGTGACCAGAAGTGGTGTTGGGCCGTCAGAACGCCGAGTTTCTGAGGCTAGTAGTGCACCGGAAGTTGCTCCCGCAACACCTCTGTCGGCTGAGAATATTCGATTGGTAGCTGAAGCGGTGTTGGCCGTGATAAATGCGCAGCCTGGAAGGCAAGCGCAGCAGCCCGCTCCTGTGATGGAGCAAGTACCTCTTCAAGAGGCTGAGCCGAGGAGGGTGGAGCAAGTGGTTGCGGAACCAATAGTGCCAAGGAGGGAAACTGAGAGGCAGTTGAAGCATGTAATGAGCTTTAACCCTCTGTTATTCTCGGGGTTGGGAACCCCATCTCAGGCTGAAGACTGGCTCTCCAGGGTGAAGAGAGTCATGACAGCGATGGAGACGGAGGAGTGGCAAATGACCACCATCGCTACGTTCCTTCTGGACGGCGAAGCGAGGATGTGGTGGGAAGGATTGGAGCTGCATCATTTGAGAGGTAGACAACTGATAGACGTTCCGATGGAAGAGTTCTCGGGATTGTTCTTAGCAAGATACCTCCCTTCTACTCAGAGGATTTCAATGGAGAATGAGTTCCTGAAGTTGGTGCAGGGTGAGAGGAGCGTGGATGAATATCTCCACGATTTTACGCGTTTGAGTCGTTATGCTAGCTCCACCATCATGGATGAGGAGCGCAAGACTAATCGCTTCTACGAAGGTCTGAGGGATGAGTTGAGATTACTACTCTCGGGGCCGATGACGCAGGGTTTCTTAACCTTGGTCAATACTGCCCGGTCCTTGGAGAAGGACATGAAGAATGTGCAAGCGAAGAAAGGCTTGGTTGATAGAAAATCTGAGTTCAGAGTGCAGACTACTTCAAAGTCCGGCTATCGGAGGTCTTTCAAGAAGCATAGGACTTCGGGTCCAGCTCCTTCTGGTGCTTCTGGGGCGACTGCGAGTCGGACCCCGGGCGCGTGCTTTACGTGTGGAAAGACGGGGCATTTCGCCCGTGATTGTTGGAGCGAACGTCCTAAGTCCGAGAGGAGGCCGAGAGCTACTTATGAAGAAAAGGGTAAGGCGGTGGAGTCGACCACATCCCATTATGCTCCGGCCCAACCAAGGGTCTACAATCTTGGCCAACAGGAGGCCATTAAACAAGCTGATGTGGTGACAGGCACGGTTTAATCTATAGCAAGTCAATTCCTTTATATGCTTGTTATGCACATGTTACCTTACCACTACTTGTTTAGGATTTGTATTGATTTGTGAAAATCCGGCACAAGCACTCTTCGATACGGGAGCTTCACACTCCTTCTTGTCCGAAGGATTTATATCACGCATCGGAGTCCCTTCTTCGATGGCGAAGGATAAGTTGGATGTGTTGTTGCCCAATGGGTGTTCGATGCGAGCGGTTAGGATCTGCGATGTTAAGATTCGTATTGAGGAGCAGGAGTTCGACCTGCGGGCGTCTTTACTTCCGTTAGTGGAGTTCGACGTCATATTTTGCATGGACTGGCTCTCGGAGCAGCAGGCCCATATAGATTGCGGTAGCAAGGAAGTCAAGCTGGGAGCAAGTCGTGAGACGATTTTTACGGGCTTAAAGGGGTCGAGCAAGACGTTGATGTCTGCTCTTCAGGTGGTGAAGGCGGTTCGTGCCGGAGCAGAACTGTTCTTTACACTAGTGGAGGTTGCAAAGCCGAAGCCCGCTTTGGATTGTATTTCAGTGGTATTGGAATACCCTGATGTGTTCCCCGCAGATCTTCCGGGAGCCCCGCCTCAACGGGAGATAGATTTTACGATCGAGCTAGTTCCAGGTGCAAAGCCTGTGTCACGATCTCCGTATCGGCTAGCGCCTAAGGAAATGACGGAGCTGAAAGTTCAACTGCAAGAGTTGTTGGAGCAAGGGTATGTGCGCCCGAGTTCTTCGCCTTGGAGCGCGCCGGTCCTCTTTGTTAAGAAGAAGGACGGAAGCTTGAGGTTGTGTATTGATTATCGGGAGCTAAACAAGCTGACTGAGAAGAATAAGTACCCGATCCCCGGATTGATGATCTCTTTGATCAGTTAGTCGGGTCGACGGTGTACTCGAAGTTAGATCTCAAGTCTGGGTACTATCAGCTGCGGATAAGGGAGAGTGATATCCCGAAGACAGTGTTTAGTACGAGATACGGGCATTATGAGTTTACAGTCATGCCGTTTGGGCTGACTAATGCGCCGTCAGTGTTCATGGATTTGATGAACAGGACGTTCAGGGAGTACTTGGACCATTTCGTGATCGTCTCATCGACGATATTTTGGTGTACTCGCAAAGTGAGGAAGATCACTTCAAGCATCTTCATTTGGTGTTGGAGACGCTAAGGAGAAATCAGTTGTATGCCAAGTTCTCGAAGTGCGAGTTTTGGCTATCCTCAGTAGCGTTCCTCGGGCATATAGTGAGTGGAGAGGGTATTGTTGTGGATCCGGCGAAGATTGTTGCGATACGAGAGTGGCCTGAGCTTGCTACGGTAGCAGAAGTCCGGAGCTTTTTGGGGCTTGCCGGCTATTATAGGCGCTTCGTAGAGAACTTCTCGCGGTTAGCGTTACCTCTCACTACTTTGACGAGGAAGGAGCATAAGTTCGTTTGGACGCCGGAGTGCGCGCGAGCTTTTGAGGAATTGAAGTGTCGGTTGACCACGGCGCCTGTGCTGAGTTCGCCATGTGGAACCGAAGGCTATGAGATATATAGCGATGCTTCAGGCAGCTGTTTGGGTTGTGTGCTACTGCAGCACGGAAGCGTGATAGCTTATGGCTCGAGACAGCTAAAAGTGCACGAGAGGAATTATCCGGTCCATGACTTGGAGTTAGCGGCCGTGATTTTTGCCTTGAAGCTGTGGAGACACTATTTGTACGGTGTGAAGATTGATATCTACACCGATCACAAGAGCCTAAAGTACCTGATTGATCAGAAAGATCTGAATATGCGGCAGCGTAGATGGATGGAGTTCTTGGGGGACTATACATTCAAGATCGACTACGTGCCTGGCAAAGGGAATGCGGTTGCGGACGCGTTGAGTCGCCGAGCCCCAGCTCAAGCCAATTGGCTATCGGTGCATGATGAGCGGTTGGTGCGGGAGTTGGAGGCGTTGGAGATTGTTTGTGTGGATAGACAATCAAGTGCTGAAGCAGTTCTGAATTGGACTGAAGTCCAATATGACCTGGCTGATCGGATTCGGCAGGCTTTGGATATGGATGCTCATATGAAGCAGTTCATGATAGAGGCTCTAGATGGGTCAAATTCCCAATTCGTCGTGGAGGACGGATTGCTTTGGAAAGACGGTCGTCTGTGCGTCCCAAGCGTGGGCAATTTACGGGTGGAGTTGTTGTATGAGGCACACCATACCAAGTACTCGATTCACCCGGGGAGCACGAAGATGTACCGCGATGTAAAGAAGCTATTTTGGTGGCCGGGTTTGAAAAAGGATGTGGCGCTATACGTAGCGAAGTGCCAAACTTGCGCCTTGGTAAAGGCGGAGTGCCAAAAGCCGGGAGGATTTCTTAAGTCCTTGCCTATTCCGGAGTGGAAATTTGACGACATCTCTATCGACTTTGTGCACGGTTTGCCAAGGTCGCAAAAGGGGAACGACGCCATTTGGGTGGTCGTGGATCGATTAACGAAGGTGTCGCATTTTATTCCGCATAGGAAGGACGATCCGGTGGAGAAGCTGGCAAAGCTTTATGTGGATAATATAGTACGGCTTCATGGTGTGCCCCGCAGCATCGTGAGTGACCGAGATGAGCGGTTCACGTCCAATGATTGGAGGCTGGTGCAGCAAATGTTGGGAACAAAGCTGAAGTTTAGCACAGCCATCCATCCGCAAACGGATGGGCAGACCGAGAGGGTCAATAGAACCATGGAAGACATGCTCCGCATGTGTGTCTTGGATTTTGGAAAGCAATGGGAAGACCATCTTTATTTGGTGGAGTTCGCATACAACAATAGCTACCAAGCAAGTATTCAGATGGCGCCTTTCGAGGCCCTATATGGTAGAAGATGTCGCACGCCGTTGTCTTGGTTAGAAACGGGCGAGTCAAAGTTGTATAAGCGATCGGAAGTGGAGGATGCTACTTCTTTGGTGAGAACCATTCGAGAGAGGTTGCTTATCGCTCAGGACCGGCAAGCAAAGTACTATAATGCCAAGCACAGGAATGTGGAGTTCGCTGTGGGCGATTATGTATACTTGAAGATCAAGCCGTTCAAGGGTGTCTCGCGGGTGCGATGATTGAAAAAGCTAAGCCCGAGGTACCTTGGACCGTTTGAGGTTCTGGAGCGAGTTGGTGAAGTGGCCTATAGGTTGAAGCTTTCAGTGGAGCTAAGTGGTTTACACGATGTATTCCACATTTCGGTGCTTCGGAAGGCGGTGCAAGAGCCTACGCAAGTGATCGCGGTTGATCAAGTGCCGGTGGATAGTGGGCTAACGACAAAGGTCAAGCCCGTGCGGATTGAGGACTCGGAGGTCAAGCGGCTACGCAATAAAGAGATCAGGATGGTCAAAGTCCGGTGGGACAATTGCGGTCGTGAGGAGCTCTCTTGGGAGCGAGAGCAGACTATGCTTGACGAGTATCCGGAGTTGTTCCGCTCAGGTACAAATTTTGTTTTTGTATGTCTTTCCTTTATGTAATTTCGTGGGCGAAATTCTTTTAAGAGGGGGAGAGTTGTAACGCCCCGAAACTCAAAGGAGCGAAGGGGGACGTTTTGGGCCAGTTTGGGTTCTGGCTGAAGGCACACGGCCTGGGACACGGGCATGTCCCAGGGCGTGTCAAGCGCGTGTCGGCACTTAGCCGCGAAGTCGTCGAGTTATATTCGACGATTCGTTGAGAATGGGCACACGGCCTGCGACACGGGCGTGTCGCAGGGCGTGTCGACCCGTGTCGACACTTAGCCGCGGAGTCGTCGAGTTATACTCGACGAATCGTCGAGAATGGGAACACGGCCCGCGACACGGGCGTGTCGCCGGGCGTGTCGACCCGTGTCGACGATCGTCCCGGGGAAGTCGTCGAGATTCGCTCGACGATCATCGAGACAAGGCACACGGCCTAGGACACGGGCGTGTCCAAGGCCGTGTCATCCAGTCGTTGAACTTCACGTGACGAAATGTCGAGACCGTGTACACGGCCTGGGGTCCAGGCGTGTCAAAGTGACACGGGCAAGGACACGGGCGCGTCCTAGAACCCGTGCAGTGCTCGGGTTGAAAATGGGGAAAAATCATGGGGTACACGGCCGGCTACACGGCCATGTCAGCTGGAACACGGGCGTGTCAGCTCGAACACGGGCGTGTTCGATACCCGTGTGAGGGTCCAGGAGATTCGATTTTGACGGCGAATGCGGCACACGGCCCTGGACACGGGCGTGTGCCAGGCCGTGTTTGGTCCAGATTGGGCATTTCAGCCCCGAATCAAAGCCGTTCGTTTTCTTAGGTTGAGATCCAACGGCTGGGGGTTGTTCCTGAAGGGATATACCCGGGTTTTGACTTAGAAAATCCATCACTTTTCATACCTTATCATCTCTCCAAGTCCTTGGAGAAAGAGGAGAGCCATTGGAGGAAGAAGAACTTGATCCCGCCATTGGAGGAGCTTCGGAGCTCCGAATCGCGAGCCGACTCCGGATCCACGGAGGCAACGCAAGTGCGGTGATTTCCATCCGATTACTTTTCAATGGCGCCAAAGAGGAACTCAAGGGTAACGATCCTCATCTTGAGCACGTATAGCTCTCTTTCTTAGCATAGGAAGCCCGCTCTCACGAGTTTGCGGAGAGTTGGAGGCGTTCCTTCGGGTAGATATGTAAAGTCCCCGTTGTTTAGAGTCCGTATGCGAGAACGGACATAGGCATTTTGTGTGAAGCCTACCCGGACATGTTAGTCTGGATCGGTGATGTTGCATTGCATAAGGCCGGGGAAGACTCCGTGCTATGGTTTGTTTTTCGGGTTTTCTACGCGGTAGATTGCAGCAGGGAGCCTTGGGGACTAACCCAAAGGTGCACCCGGAAAACTGGGCGGATACGAGATCATGCCAACTTGGTGGCCTGAGAGCCAACTCGAACATAACTGAGTTATGTGATTTGCGGTAGAATGGGACTCGGAGGAAGTTTGACCCGCGCAAATGGCTTAAATTGTCGTTGCGATGTGAGTACGGGTTAGATGGAACCGTACCCGCTTTATGTCGTTCGGTTAGAGAGACCTAAGGTTACGTGGCACTCGTTATTGGCATAGATGTGAGTGTTCGGCGGTCAATGGCTTAAATTGACGTGACCAATGCCGAGAAGACGAATTGCTCATAGGTATGGCCGTCTAAGTGGCGGTGGTGAGTCCGGAATGTTAATGGCTTTAATTGACGTGACATCGACCGGTTTGCCGAGAATGTGCCCTGAGTGCACGGGGCGTGTGGCCGTGCGAGCCAACGTCTGTGTTGAAATGGCTATGGTTATATACATTGCTCGCTTATGCTAATGAAATGCAGGGAAGGAGCATCGCCGCCCCGAGTTGGGGGCGGGATCGTTATAATTTGGTCAGCATTGCTGACCGTTGCCTTATTTTGCCACCGTGCGGTGGTTTGTTGCTTGCAGGTGCAGCTGGACCAAGCGGTCAATAGCGGGCTAAAGCCCTTTTTGCGAAGCTGGCCCTCGAAGGCCCAAGTAGAAGTGTTTACTGCTTTATTCATGTATGACCGGCCTGCGTGCCGTGGTTTGTAAAACATGTAATTTTCAAGTGAAACACTTTGTAAGGCCTTAAGGCCGGTTTTGGGTATTTTTGTATAACATTCCTTTTGGTATTAGTGGACATTCATGCTCCTATGCTGGGTTCTTATTTACAACTCTTATAAACTGCTTCCGCTAGAATGCTCTGTGTAGGACGTTGAGATTGGTTAGATGGTTTCCATACGTAACCACCCGGTCTGTCTGTGGTATATGGTGTCGGGCCCCGGCCGGACCTACTGCTATATACTATGCGACGGATAGGGGGTGTTACACTTCTCCCATTAAGGGATTCTTCAAGCTTCTTGGCCTCAGAGAGCTCACTTTTCAGTGAAACTATCTGTTCCCTACAGTTCTCCAACTCCTGAGAGAGTTTGAGATTTTTTGACTTTAAAGTATTGGGTTCAGATAATTGATTTCTGAGAGAGATAATCTCTTTCTCAGACTTTAGCAGGTCTAAACACAGTGCTTTAAATTCAGATTTAAAATCTTCTGAACTAAAATCAAAAGAACTAATTACCTGATCTTCTTCAGGTTGGGTCTCTGAGTCTGACTCTGACTCCTCTTCCTCTGATTTTTGCTGTGAGGCATTGATTGCCATCATGCAGAACTCATTTTCTTCTGCATCATCCTCATCATCACTGGAGCTGGATGAGGCTTCTGACTCCTCTTCTGTCTCACTCCAGGATTCAGCAACAAACCCTTTTCTTGTATGCTTATTTTTGTTTGAAGAAGGTTTGCCACTTCCATTCCTTTTGGAGTCTTTCTCCTTTCTTCTTTCTTTTCTGTCCCTTCTGTTCTTGTTCTTGTTCTCTGGACAGTCAGGAACTATGTGCCCTGGTTTCCTGCAACCAAAGCAAATAATGTCTTTATTATTACCAATGGACTTGTCATACCTTGGCTTATCCTGCTCCTTGTATGATCTTCTTCTGAAGTCCTTTCTGGCCATTTTGTAGAATCTTTTGGCCAGCAAGCTGAGTAGTTCATCATTGCATGTGGCTTTGTCTTCAGGTAGATCCTCAGTTGCCTTGAAGGCTATGGTCTTCTCTTTCCTTGTGGCTGGTGAAGCAGCCTTCTGTTCTTCCTCTCTATTCTTGATGAGTAGCTCATAAGATTTGAGCTTACCCAACAAAGCTTCAGTAGTGATCTCATTCAGACTTCTGGCATCCTTAATTGGCCAGATTCTTGAATCCCAAGTGCTGGGGAAGCACATTAGGATCTTGTCATTAAGTTCAGTTAGAGAGATCTCTTTGTCTAATGTCCTGAGTTCACTGACAATTAGACTTAGTCTGTTGTACATGTCTCCCACTGACTCAGTCTCTCCCTTCTGGAAGTTCTCATATTGAGAAATGAGATGGGATCTTCTATCCTTTCTCTCATCAGCTGAGCCTGAGACTATTTCTGATAGCTTATCCCAAATTTCTTTGGCTGAATTACATTCAGCTACCTTTTGAAATATGTCATCTGACATTGTCTGGGCTAGGATGTTCATAGCCTTGGCATCAACTACTTTCCATTTCTTGACATCAGCATCTGTTCCTGATGGAGGTGGAACAACATTTGTACTTGTATTCTCTGGGGGTCTTGGACACACTGTCAAAACAGAATTAAAGATATCTTCGTCAATAGAATTCATGTAAAGTCTAATCCTTGCCTTCCAAAGTGCAAACTTTGACAGATTGCACACTGGAGGTCTGGTGCTAGCATAATCTTTGTTTTGGGCCATGATTTGTGCAGACAAAATCTAATAATAAAATACCAAAGAAAAACAGATCGAGTTTGGGATCTTTGGGTTCAGGTGTTAGTCTGTACAACCAATCAGGTATGGTATATTTAACCAACCTCGCTTTGATACCAATTGAAAGTGCAACTAGATATGATATACTCTAGATGGGGGTGAATAGAGTATATGGTGCTTTAAAAACTTTTACAAACTTTTACAATCTTTTACAACAATTGTTGTAATATGTGTGAGCAGGGAAGCAATAAAAAATCTAATCACAGCACTAAGCTAAGCAAAAACTAGTCACAGACAAATCAAGGCCAGAAACAAAAATGAAAGCAAGCAAAACTAGAAGACACAAGGAAATATAGTGGTTCCCCAAACTTGGGTACATCCACTCTTCTACCACCCTAGGTAGGAATCCACTGCAGGATGAGTTGATCAGGTGTCCTGTGCACCAATGAGCTTTTGATAAGGTGCTCAAAAACCAAAGCAGATTTTTTGATCAGGTGTCCTACCACCAATGAGCTTTTGACAAGGTGCTCAAAAACCAAAGCAGATTTTTTGATCAGGTGTCTTGCCACCAATGAGCTTTTGACAAGGTGCTCAAAAACCAGGTTCAAACTTTTGAAGGGAGTTTGAAAAACCCTTTACAGAGTGGGGGTGAGAGAGTGATGGAAGTCTTCTTTTTCTCAAACAACTGAGAAGACTATGTGGATTGATGTCAAAGCTCCCCCTGAATCCTTGAAATCTTCAGGAAGAAAAGCTTTGCTGAGGGTGATAGGCCTTCAAAGGTTGAACTCCAGCAGAAGATGATTTCAGCAATAGCTGAAATGTTGAATGTCTGGAGTCTTGAAAAGTTTGTTGGCCTTGAACACTTTGAGAGCTAAAGAGATCTGAAGATTTGAAAGACTTGATCTCCTTGGATGAGTGTTCTTCAGAATTCTTTTTGACAGAAGATTTTTGAATGTTTTTCTGTAATCAGTATTCTCTCTCTGTATTGTGTATTCTCTGTTAAGAGATTCAAAATTCCTGTCTCTTATTCTCTGGTAAGAGTAGAATAACATTCTCTGTCAAGGATAGCCATTGGTCTGCATTAATTGCATCCTTAATTGCATAATCTCTTCTGGAGGAAAGTCCACAGATACATTCCTTGAAAAATCCCTTGAAACTTGGTCCAGAATTGAATGAAAACGGCTAGCAAATCTCTGAATTAATTGCAGAATAACTCCTAACTGATTTGAATTTGAATTCTGGAAGTTATCTGCAATCGTCGAACTGAGCTCTGCTATCGTCGAGCTGAGCTCAGCGACCTGGAAACACACATCAGCAAAATAATCGTCGATCTGAGCTCAAAGATCGTCGAACTGAGCTCAAAGATAAAGATCCAAAGTAGAGTCAAAATCATCGACCTGAGCTCACCGATCGTCGAATGGAGTTCGACGATATTATGAAGTTGAGCTCAGCGATCGTCGAATGGAGTTCAATGATTTGTCGAAGTTGAGCTAGACGATCGTCGACCGGAGTTCGACGAATGGTCATGCTGAGCTCGACGATCAGACTTAGTCTCCAGACAGAAAATCTTGGTCTTCAGGGCAGCTTCCAAACCTAGATTTCTAACCCTTAGACTCAATTCTAATTGACCTATTAAGCTATACAGAAGGTCAAGCAAAGGTTCCTAGAGACATAGTGATCCTGACCCAAATTAGTAATAGGGTGTTCCAACAGAAATGATGGAGCTCAACCAAATCTTTCATCTCGAACCTGATAGCGAGCTCTGCCCTGAGCATTGCTACTTCCTCCTTGGAATTTACCGTGATGATCATGTCATCCACATACAACAGCACCAGGACTAGAAGCTCTCCCTTCTTATTGACGAAGAGACTCGAATCAGAGTTTGAAGCCAGATATTCGCAGTACTGAAGATATTCTGCAATCTTCACATACCAGGCTCGAGGAGCCTGCTTCAACCCATAGAGATCCTTCCATAGTTTGCAGGTGTAGTCCGGATATTCTTCAGATATATACCCAAACAGCTGATCCATAAAGATGTCCTTATCAATCTCCCCGTAAAAAAAGCGTTCTTTACGTCTAGCTACCACATCTTCCATCCCTGATAAGCCGCCAAAGAGATAACCACTTGAACTGAAGTCATCTTCGCCATCGGACTAAACGTCTCCTCATAGTCCTCACCATAATATTGCAAAAAACCTCGAGATACAAGCTGAGCCTTGTACCGCTAGATGCTTCCATATGCCTTCTTCTTGAGCTTATAGACCCACTTGCAAGTAACAGGAGTAACACAATTCACCTTAGGCACCAAGTCCCAAGTTTCATTCTTTCTGAGGGCAGCCATCTCCTCATCCATGGCATCAACCCACTCCTTTACTCCAGCAGCATCTTCAAACTTAGAAGGCTCCCGCTCATCCAAGGGGCCAGCGAAGAAACATGTAACAAAGCTCACTGTGTTTCCTTCGCAATACCGAGCTGGTGGCTTAACAATCCTCTTTAATCTCCGAAGAGGATGCTCCTTGCTCACCACCTTCGTTGCTTCTTCAGCATCAACTCTGTTGCCGAGCACACTTGGAGCATCGCTCCCCCTGCTTCCTGAGCCCGAAGCTTCAGCCCTAGAGTTTGAAACACCTTGAGCTCCTGGTGACATAGGTAGCTCCACCTGAAGATCTTCAACAACTTCCTCCTACCCTTCATCAACCCTGCAATCCTGTAGTTCAATAGAGCCTCCTCCATACGACGTTAGCTCATCAAAGACAACGTCTCTTGAAACAAAGAACTTCTTTGTCAAAGGATCCATGCACTTCCGCCCCTTCTTCCGCTCATCATAGCCCACAAAGACAAGCTTCCTTACCTTTGCATCAAGCTTGGTCCTCTGAGCATCCGGGATATGAACATAGCAGGTTGATCCGAACACCCGAAGGTATTCCACACTTGGCTTCTCCTTAAACATCATTTCAACTGGAGACTTCATGTTGATCGGACTCAGAGGCATCCGATTGATGACATACATTGCGCAGGCCATTCCTTCCGCCCAGAAGGATCTCAAAATGCCTTTTGCATGAAGCCTGCATTTGTAAGTTTCCGTCAAGTAAAGGATCTTCCTCTCTGCTACTCCATTTTGTTGTGGAGTATGAGCAAAAGTAAGCTCCTTCTGGATTCCGTGCTTCCTGCAGAAACTAGAGAACTCAGATGAGACAAACTAACCACCGTTATCTGATCTGAACTTTGTAATCCGCAAACCAAGTCGGCCCTCCACCAGCTCCTTGAACTCGACAAACAAATTGAAAGCTGTCGACCTATCCTTCATGGAATACACCCAAGTATATGTTGAGTAGTCATCAATCAACACAAGCATATATTTTCTGCCTCCAAGACTAGTGGTTGCTGTTGGCCCCATCAAGTCACGAGGAATACATTCCAAGGGTGCCTTGCTCCTCGTTTGGGACTTATCAAATGGAAGGCGATGAGCCTTACCGTACTGACATCCCGCACAAATGTGGCCATCTCCGTAGGAGGACAACTTTGGCAACCCTCTCACCAGGCCCTTCATTGACATAGCCT
This sequence comes from Platanthera guangdongensis, assembly GCA_039583875.1. Classification (NCBI taxonomy): domain Eukaryota; kingdom Viridiplantae; phylum Streptophyta; class Magnoliopsida; order Asparagales; family Orchidaceae; genus Platanthera; species Platanthera guangdongensis. The sequence goes on along the minus strand of CM077163.1, from coordinate 44,109,530 downwards.
TGAGCTTGTCCATCCCAACATACCCTAGTCTCTCATGCTAGATAGCCATGCTATCATTGGCCCTCATCCGATCAACATAAGAGCTTGTTGATAGAACAAACAAGACTCTTACACTTCTCCCTATATGAGCAACGTCAGCCTTTACTGCTGATACGTTGCGGAGAAACCTTACTTATGTTGGGCCAAACAGAACATGAAAACCCACTTCGACCGCATTTGTCACCGAGAAGAGGTTCTTCTACATGCCGGGTACGTGATACACACTCCTTAGAGTAAGCGAACCCTAAGTACTCTCCAAAGAAATAATACCCTCCTTCTCTACAGAGTGAATAGAATCATCAGCTGTAATAATTGCTTCATTACTTGTGAACAGTTGCAGAGATGAGAACTTTGACTCATCTCTAGTGAGGTGATGACCACACCCCGCGTCGACTATCCAGTCATCTTGGTAGTCAACGGTGGCAAGATCACGAACAACTGAGCTTGTCATGAAGGCTCCTCCCCACCCGGCTTCCTCAGAACTGGAACAAGCTCCCACCTTGCCCGCAACATGCCCAGGTTGCAATTTGACCTTGCAGTCACGCTTGAAGTGGCCTGCCTGATTACATCTATAACACTTCAACTCTTTTTTCCAGTTCTTCTTAGCAGCAGAGCTCCTCTCTTGCTGATAAGAGGTTGAAGGTCCTTCTTCAGTAGCAGTCTTCTTCTTCTCCCATCTCTTCTTCTTCTTCTTCTCAGTGATGAGAGCTTCAATACCTCCATCAGAGATAGTCACCCCGGCCATCTACCTGTCCAAGCTCTCCTGTGACGCTAACAAATTTTCCAGCTCCAGCAGAGAAGGTTGAGTTGCCCATCCTTGCACGTAATTCACAAAGGCCACATATTCCTTCCGCAAGCCGCGGACTATGTGCCTCTTCAACTTTTCTTCAGAGATGGGCTTATCAGGATCCAATGATGATATTTCAGCTCACAGATTCTTCATCTTCAAGAAGAACTTAGAGACAGAAAGATCACCTTGAGTTTTCTTAGCCAACTCATTCTACAGGAACTGCAGCCTAGCCACATTCTTCCTACTGAACAACCCATCAATGATTGCCCAAATCTTTGTAGCAGACTCACATCCTAAGATGTGATCAAAGAGCTCATGTGAGACAACCCATTTGAGAGCAAACTCTGCCTCAGCATTAGTTTTTCTCCAAACTCTCACTTCCTCAGTAGTACCAGTAGCAGCAGTAACCTATTGCTTGTCGTCACCACTAACGACCTCCCATAACTCCTCACCCAAGATATAGCTCTTCATGCAGGACTTCCACTTCTTGAAGTTAGTAGCTGTCAGAAGCTCAATGCAAGACCTCTTCCGTAGGCTCCTTCCATTGTAAAATCACAACTGATCACAAGGCTTCCAGAAGCGCCGAGCACTATCTAAGGTTGATAACAGCTCACTGCTCAAGCCAGTGATAACTCTGATACCATGTTGAAATTTCACAAGTCAATCAACTGATAGTTTTGGTATCAAGTAAAACGCTTTCAACAAACTATCAAGCTGATCACTTGATTAAGTGGAAGACGAGCACCAGACACATGAGCACTCCAACCATAAACTGAGTAAAGTATAAGTGATAATGAAGAGCGTACACAGATCTTGCATTAACAACTATCAACTTTACAAGGCAAGGTTTACAAGGCAAGACATGATTTCGCCAAGTACAATGATAGAAAACAAGAGCCAAAAACTAAGCCGAGCGGACTACCTCCCAGACCGCTAAGTCTGTCGAGACCACCGAGACCGCCAGGACGCTGCTGCTATACTGAAACTACGGAGTCCGCACAAACCGCGCGGACAACCCGTTATTCTTCTGATGTCTGCTCTACACGCCGTTGCAGAACTGAATGAAAAGACCTCCAAGTCCGCCTAGATGGCGACTTGGTTATTGAACTTGGATCAAACTGAGAGACAAACTGGCTAGCCGTGACCTGCGACCTGCTGCAACTACTGATTATAAACCACAAGCTCAACTTCTTCCTGTCCTTGATCAGAAGCAGACACCCGGCTTCATAGTGCTAGCCGCACAACCTGCAAATAACAACCAGTTAAAGTCAAACCGCTCGACCTGGAAAACCGAGTCCGCAATAATTTATTATGGGCTCAACTTACTGTTCACTCTGTTAGTGTAGACGTGCCGGAGGGGGGGGGTCTATTTATAGGCAAGGTGAGGAGTGTGGTCACCGCCCTTGTGAATAGAGTCACCACCCCAGTACGCAAACCCCAGTCCGCTGAGTCCGCAAAGACTTAGCCGAACTGCAATATAACCCGTCAGATACAAAAACAAGGACAGACCACACCAGGTGGACACAGAGCCAGTCCGCACACATGCAACATGCGGACACATCAACCCATTCACTACGTCAGTCCGCACGCTACATGAGGACACAACACAGTCCAAAAGCAAGCCACCAGTCTGCCACTCTGCACAGCATACGGACACAGCCACAGCTTATACTGCATCAGTCCGCATGCCATACGCGGGCATGGAGACAGATCGCATAGCTCGACAACAACATCAAGCTCACCGTAAGAGTCCACGACGAAACATTAGACCGCCCGGTCAACAACGGACTCTGCGGACACAACGAACACCATGAACTTATCACAGAGTGTGACCTAGTCAAACTCACCAAAGAACTGATGCGATCTTGGCAGACACGAAAAAACCAGACCTCAAATAATAGGGCCGGTCCGCCACCAAGAAAGCGGCAACCACCACCGCAATAATGGAGAGCTCGGCAAGGACCAATGCCGACCTACAACACCAGTCCGCAACTGCGGACTCCACGGACTCAAAACCAAGCCCGACACAACTCTGTGGATATAACCTCTAATCCGCCTGGCAACATTAAGAGCAAGAACTGCAGAAGTGCAGGTCGAGCTGAGCACCGCATCACAAGTCCGCCAAGCACAGGCCGCACAGGCCGCTCTAGAAGAACAACCAAGCCACCAAGCCCAACACCAAGGAAAGACACCCAGGGCGCAAGGCCAGTCCGCCCAGGCCACGGACTCAGACCACGCAGTCTGCCCGGTCTGCTCCATCACCCACTTACACTTCACAATTTTCAACATTCTTCCGCCGGTGTCTGTTCTAGTTATTCTCCTTGGGGTTTTGCACTCTAACTCTCATTAGTAAGTAGTGACTTACTTGATGCCAAACAGGGTTTCAACTTTCTAATTAAATTCTCTTTCTAACCACTTTTCATATCCTTGTGTTATACCCTACTTTTGTTATACACAACCCACGACCTAACATTTACCTATGTGATATGACTTCCAAATCCTTGGGCCCAATGCCCCTAATTAATTTTCATGGGTTGGTATGGTGTATGATGTTGATCATTTAGGATTTCACCATTTTTCTAAGTAATTAAGAACCCTAATTAAATCTTTTAATTAAGTGACCTAAGTCACTTTGTGCATGATGTACTATATCTAATGATCCCACAAGCCTAAGAAATTTTCCTGATGTTTAACTAGGTTAAATATGACTGCCTACCAAGGATCATGATTTTTCCATTTAAATTTCTATATATTCTCTAATTAAGATTAGAACCATAATTAATCCATTTTCCAAATAAAGTACTTCAACTATCCAACCAAAAATTCTTAGAAACTTACTAAAGATCAATATTGATATAATAACACAAAATATAGAATTTCATGATCTTATACAGTTATTTGACTTAACAAAATTTCATAATAATGATATTACCAAAATGTCACTACTTGAGTTTTTAACATACATAATCACCCATAAATTCTCAAATAAATACACAAGGTTCTAATCATAGAATTAAGATGCTATAAATTTTCCCATAATTGTTCAGCAATAATTTTCTTTACTTTTAATTAATTTCTAAAAAGGGGTAATAGGGTAATTCTACTAAAAGCTCTAGATAAAATTTCCAAGCAAGCTTATAAAATTTTTTAGAGGTGTATAATATCCTACTAGGGCTTGTGATAGAGTTTCAGAATTTAATAAAGTAATTACCCTATTTTCAAATTTATATTTCCAAATGGACCTAAATTCCAATAAATCTATTTAATGGGATTTTTGATCCCAAAAATCCCATCCTTCCTATGGGAATTTTATTCCATCCCTATAAGGCTTTGTCCATAATTTCATGGACATGCATTGAGCCAAATGGGCCAAACTCCCATTTATCCATTTCTACTATAGACACACCAAATTTTAACATACCTTCATCATGCATGTTGGATTTCCCAAACATATATAGGTCACAATGGCCTAAAATTTCTATCATGGTCATCTAATGACTCAGTGGCCATGCCACCCCAATTTGGGGGCATTTGGGGTTGTATATCTCCAAAAATTCAATTAATTCAATAAATGATATTTCTCCAAAAACTATGGAAAACCACTTTCCAAAAATTCCCATTTTTTGTAAGTATCTAAGTATGACCTAGTCACATACATGACCAAAATATCAGGTCATGTGGACCTAGGGTTTGCCTTGGGCACTCATTTAAAAATCTATCCTAGTCTAGGACCAGTCTTGGTAGAATGGCCCTACAGGGAGCTAAATCGCTCTAAATTACAACTTTTGGGTGTCATTTTAAAGGTAAGTCCTAGATCTACATTTCTTATGTAGAAAACATTTTCTGAATATGTATCTACAAGGTCTAAAATTAACATGCAAGTGTCTGAATGTGACAGAAATATTAATAACACTATAATTGAATTCGCATTTAAATCCACGATATCCCATCATCTTCCTCCTCCAGCCGATGGTACAGATGCATCCCGCCTGTAGCAGCCTCTCTTGGTGTTTCCCAGCCATCCGACCACCTCCCCGGCCAACCACCACCCCCACCACCACCTCCGTTGAGGTGGTGGCCATCGTTTGGCGGCGACTTGGCCGCCGGAGGCGGCGGTTTCCAATGAACTTGAACTTCATTAAAATCCGAAAATCCATGAAATGCTCACATTGTATAGGGATCAATTGTGCCCGATGTCTCTCCCATTTGATCTAGAAATCTAGCACAGAGGGAGTGGAGGAGAAATAGACCTTGACCGGAGCCCGACGACGGCGACAGTGGCGGATGGCCATGGAATTTCTCCTCTCCGGCGAGCTTGCTCCCGAACTCATTTATCCACCAAAAGCTTCGATCCAGATATCGAATTCCACTCCTCTCAGTGCTCTGAAGCTAATGATGAAGTCAAATGGGGGTGGAGTGGGCTGGTTGTGGTGTTTTGAGTAGTGGGAATTTCGGCCAAGCATTAGATGCTTCAAAATGGCTGCCATGTGTCATGGAATTGGGCTGGAAATGCTGAGATTGACTGCTGGAGCTCAGAGGATGGCTTGGAAAGAGAGGAAGAGGGCCACATGGCCTTCACCCCCATTTTCCTCTCTTTTCTCTCTCCTCCACTTGGTAAATTCCTAAAGTGCCCCAATGCATGTCACTACCCTCCAAATACATAGGGTAGGGGCTTTAAATGAGCACTTTGGTTGGTCATGGACCTTCGCTCATGGGCTTAGCCCATGAGGAATGAGCTTGGTTCTCCTTTTCTCCTTTAGGCCACATGTTGACTTTGTTGACTTTTGAGTTGACTTGATCAACTTGATGAGTGGGCTGGCCCCACTTGATGGTCATGGACCCTATGGCATCACCCAACATGGGTTGGGCCATGACTCGAGGCCTTAGCCCATTATGAATGGGTTTGGTCTTCAAATTTCATTAACTAGGCTTAAGTTTGACCAAGTTTGACCTTAGGTTTGACTTGGTCAAATTGGTGAGTGGGCTAGCCCCACTTGGTGATCTTGAGCCCTATGTCATAACCCATCATGGGTTGGGTCATAGTGATGCCCCACTTGGGCTAATTGGGCCTATATGCGTGGATTTGACCAAATTAGGGTTAGAGTTGACTTGGGTCAACTTGGGTCAATGGTTGACCCAATGATGTGGCTTTTGGTTCACTTAGATTGCTTTTAGGGTTAGGGGCATAATGGTGAGGTCAATGTGTACCTATGATTCCATTTTGGCTAGTTTGACTCGATTTGACTTGAAACCTATAGTGGGCCCTATGTGAATCCACCCTAACTCCTTGGGTCAAACCTAGCCTAACCCCATTCATCCACCACATGTCCTAACCTAATCTAAGTCATGGGTTTAGTAGGAAATGGGATGTTACAAATCCCAATAAATAAAAAAAATAATTTCGTCCCCGAAATTTAGGTTCAGGTCTATGGGGTTTCTATGCATAAAAATTTAAGAAACTTCTCGAAAAAATACTTAAGATATACCTGAGATGAAGAGTCGCGGGTATCGTTCACGCATCAGATCCATCGGCTCCCATGTGTGCTCCTCCCGTCCGTGGTTGGTCCACAACACCTTTACCAAGGGAACCTTCTTCTTTCGCAACACTCAAATTATTGTGTCATCGATCCGGACCGGCTCTAAACGGACCAATCTATCAGGCTCCACTGAGCCTGCTGTAGTGGTAATATACTTCTCTCGCCAAAGGAGAGCTCTCCGAAGCGAGGAGACATGAAAAACATCATGCATAGCCCCTAACGCTGTTGGCAGCTCCAACCTATATGCCAAAGGACCGATCCGCTCCAGGATCAAGTATGGTCCCATATATCGAGGGTTGAGCTTTTTGTGCCTCCGCACCTGCGAGACACCGTGCAGCTGATGTATCTTCGGGAATACCATATTTCCCACCTGGAACTCTACCTTTCGATGACTCGCATCGTAATACTTGACTTGTCGACTCTGAGCCTCGAGCATCTGATCCCTGATCAGTAGTATCTGAGTATTCGTATCCTCAATATATTCCGATCCAAGTGTCCTGGGGTCCTCATCCTGAACCCAAGATAGTGGTGTCTGACACTTCCTACCCTATAGGCCTCATGGTTGTTGTTATAAGAAACTCTATTAGAGGTAAAAATCCCATTCCAAATATACTTTCGTTATATTTTGGGATACTCATAATCCAAATTATGGGGACATATTTCCAAGTCCTCTGATATATTACCATGAAAATAAACCTTAATCATGCATTGGATTGTAGTCCCTTACGACCAATGATCACCAAAACACGTGAAAATCAACAATCTCATAAGTAGAAATCTTTTCTATTCCGGTCCACCTAAGTTATTACTTATCAACCAACGTGAACTTACAATTACCCCAAAATATCATGCACATTAGACCAACACTATTATGTATAGAATTTAACCAACTTTCGAGATCATAATGTGATGAAAAGATCATCATTTTGTTTCTCCCAAATTCAAGATTTATCACATCTCTACCTAAACAGTAATACATAATTCATAGTGTGTTAACCTTTCGAGCATACATCAAGCGATCATTATTGATATTGATGTTCATACAAATGACTGCCAATCGCTTTTCACATATAGTCTAATTCATACATTTATAAGCGTATATTTTCAGAAATGATGAGGTCTGACACAAATCGATTTCAGCATAAAGAGAATCTTATCAAGCACTAATTACTTCTCGTGTGATTTCATCGTATACGCCTTTGATAGTCAAGATCTATATCTCATTGTCATGAATCATCCTAACGATGATTATAATGTTATCAACGTATGTATCCCGGTTCTTGACGCTATCATAATCAAGGGGTCATATATGTGTACAACTTTAACTCATCATCCACCCATTTTCAATTTGCCGAGTCCTTACATTTCTAATATCATGACATAGGAAATTAATCTTATTTATCATAACGTTACCTTATTTCAATTCTTAAGTTCCAATATAATGACTTTTGTTTAATTGAGTCAATCAAGGTTATAGTTCACCATTATGATCAAGTGACTGGCTATATCATGTAAGCGTGGATAGTAATGATATTTCATCATTGTGTTTAATTCTCCAAATCCCAGCCCCTTTTAGGATCAAACAAGGTAGTACTAAATCATACATAACCATAGTAAACTTGAAAGTTATTTAACTTTAGGTTAGCTAATCACCTAGAGTGGGGGTGAATATGTTGAGCTTTTAATAAATCTTTTACTATTTTCAACTTGTTTTATCTAGAGCTTGTCCTTAAATCCTGCAATCACAAAGACAAACAAACACACACAGTAAACAACAGAATTTATAGTGGTTCCCCAATTGGGTACATCCACTTTCCCTCGCCACCTATCCAAGCTTATTTGTTGGACTCGACACAAACTCCTCCAAATTGCTCCTAAGAGCTTACACCTCAGATCCCGCAGAATATTCAAGTCTCCTCCAAGACTCACTTCTCAGCCACAAGGGCCTACACTTAGTGGTCAGCAGACCACCTTCCTCGGACTTTTAAGCCCTACACTCAGGCTAGGAGGACAGCCCTACCTCAGATCCCAAAGGATCCTACCTCTCAAAGCCCTGTAGTGGTCCTACACTTAGTGACTAGCAAGCCACCTACCTCAGCCTTATCTCTAAGGCCTACAGTTCAGCTTTTCAGTCATACAACTTTAGGGACAAGACCCTACTCTCAGAGTGCTGCAGCACTCCTACAACTCAGTAACCCTCCAGGTACATACCTTAGTGCCCCTCCAGGAACCTACAGCTCAGTGAAAAGCTTGTCACCTACCTCAGGCACAAAGACCCTACACTCAAAGAGTAGCACTCTCCTACCTCAGGCACTTAAGCCCTACAGCTCAGATCCTCACTTGGATCCTACCTAAGTGCCCCTCCAGGTACCTACCTCAGTGACAAATTTGTGACCTACCTCAGGCACAAAGTGCCCTACACTCAGATTTAGGAAACATGAATCCTACAGGAAATAAAATAGTAATTGAAGAAAATGAAATAACTAACTCAGAGAATTAACTCTAAGTCAACTTTATTGGACTGAGCAGATTACATTCCAGCTCACCTGCTGTAGAAGGAATCAACCTTCTTCTACAGCTATCACTTTTATACTACTGCACTAATGAGCAGCTTCCACCTTGCAGAGAGATAAATCAGCTAAACTATTCTGTAGAGAACAACCTTACTGATCTTGAAGAGCTTCAACTATCCTTTCTTGCCTTTAGGCTATCCTGGCTGGACTTCAGCTTTCAAGCTTGATCAGAAGTAAAATATCCATCCGCCTCTATCAATTTCTCTTTTTGTTCCCTTGATTCGTTAACCCTAATCCTTTACTATTTCCCCTTTTATATGCGTTGATTTGAATCAACAACACCATAGTATGTGGGCCCACTAAGGATTGGTGAGCGTCATCTCCATCAGAAAGAGACAAAACATCTTTCGGTTCTATAGCAGCTTTCCCACAACGCCTTTCTGTAATTTTGACTTTGATGACGTCAGCAGTGGTCATCAACATCTGGACTTAGAAAATATTCCAAAATCACATCAAGCATTGAGTGATGTTGAGACACTCAACGCCATCAGCCTTTGCTCTCAGCGCTTCTGGACTTAGAAAATTTCATGGCTTTGTCTCAGCGGTTTTGTCTTAACGGTCTCTGCGATTTTCGATTATTAGTTGAGGAAGGCTTTTGTCTCAGCACTTCCCTCTTATCTGCTGTCTCAGCTGTTTTTACTTTAACTATCTCAGCGGTCTCAGTGGTTTTTCATTTATCAACTGAGACAATTCTTTGTTTCAGCGCTTTCCTCTTAATTAGAAGCGTTGAGTGAACCTGCTTCACTCAAAGCTTCTGGACTTAGAAAAATTGCAGCTAATTTTGTTCTCAGTTGTTTACCTCTTGACTGTCTCAGCGCTTCCTGCTTTATTTAGAAGCATTGAGTGAACTTGCTTCACTCAAGGCTTCTGGACTTAGAAAGTTTCCAGCTAACTTTGTCTCTGCTGTCTCTGCTATCTCAATGCCATCTTCTCAGCTGTCTCAACTCCATCTTCTCAGTTATCTCAATGCCATCTTCTCAGCTGTCTTAGCTATCTCAGCGGTCTCAACGCCTTCTTCTCAGCGGTCTCAGCGCTTATGCCTTAGACAGATTTTTTGGCTTTAGCTTGACAAGCTTTGAGCTGAGCTCGACGAACCGCAAACTGAGCTCGACGAACTTTGATCTTCTCAGCGCTCTCAGTGCTTTTTACTTTAGTCAATTTTCTCTTGCTTTAGCTTGACAAGCATTGGGCTGAGCTCGGCGAACTATAACCTGAGCTCGACGAACTTTGAGATAAGTTCGATGAATTTTGTATCCTGATTTTGTAAGCTTATGCTGAGTTGAGCTCGACGATCAGCAAGCTGATTTCGACGAACTCTGAGCTGAGTTCGACGAAATTTGAGTTTACTGCCCAACTCATTTTTATTTACTTGTCCAATCATGGACTACCTGCATACATAAACTAAAGCACTCATCAAATACATTATCCCCCTTAGCATGATTGGTGATGCCACTTCAAATCCTGAGGAACATTGTAGGGCACAATTCCCAACAATCTCCCCCTACTTGAAGAAGGCAGAACACACATCCATGCTTAGGTGCATCAAAACAGAAAAAAATCATGATAGGTCTAATGATACATTATCATGACTACTAGCCATCCCAGTATAGGGTAACTCCCCCTAGATGAGATGGCTTAACACTATGATTGATAAACTAATGGTACAGGTGAATTAACAATCATTGACAATTGTGAAGGTATGATTAACAATAAGAACTTTAGTAATCATTTACAAGGTAAACACTATGATCAAGATGAACCTAATCATTAACTTAGCCAATAAACACATCAAACTCGAGATAACAGGATATTCATTAAAGAACAGTATGTTTATCTAATACAAATATACATTTATCACATCAATATAGTCAGGGTAAACTCATATTAATTTTATTGATATAGATTTGAAAATGTTATAATGTTGACATTCATTACAAGACATAGATCAAGAAATAAATTTTTTTAAAAATAAGCTTAGGTCTTGCACTCTTCTATCAGTTAATCTTTGATGAACTTGCACCAGCATCCTTGGTTGCAGCAGACTTCTTCAAGTTTTCAGCTTTGTTCTTCTGCCACTTAAAGTAGGGGAATGACTTTGGAATATATTTGGGAGGAATCTTCTTGGGGTTGCTCTTCCTTACCAAATTCTCCTTGAATATTCTTTCCCTTTGAGAATTTCTCTCCAGAGGCTTTATCCATTCCTCAGAACGATATACACTATCAATGTTCTTCAAGATGTGTTCATGGCTTACCCAGGCATTGATAATGATTGATTCAGAGGCCTCACTTAGCTGTTCATAGTCTGGGCCATCTTTGTTCTCAGCTCTCCTCTTGCCCATGAACTCTTCATCCATTTGAGTTCCTTCCCTCTTTCTTCAGGCAGCAAGCTGTGCATCCTGTGCAATTCTGGCTTATGTAGGGAAGTCTAGGTCCTCTGGCCTCTTTTTATTCAGGAGGGGTAGGTGTAGTGCTACCCTGGTGCCTTGAATTACATTGAAGGCTTTATCTTCAATGAGTGTTGCTGCCTTAGCATGACTGCTCTCCCCCTTTCTACCTTCTTCAGATATTATCCTTTTCAGTAATGAGGTGTCAGCTTCATTCATGCTTGATATAGATGTGTGTATTCTTTCATTATCAGCAAGCAACTCATTCTTCAAGAGAATTGCCTGCTCCATGGAGTGGAGAGAAACTTGGGTGACATGCTGATTGACATAGTATATTGCACCCTTGATCACCTCATCAGTGGTACTCACATAATTCTTTACATATCTTATGTCAGTTGTAGTGAGTTTTTGGCTTGTGTCCAAAGATTCCATGAGGGTGGTCATATTGAGTACATCAGTTCCAGCCTTGTCAAACCAGGTGGTGACCTGTTTGTTCAAGTGTGAAATTTCCTTTTTTTTTCATTTGCTTTAGCTGACATTTCATCCCTCAGTTTGACAACAGATTGATCAACATATTCCTTAAGGGTTGTGGTCTGATTATCCAAGAGTACTTTAATTTGGTTTAAAAATTCCTCATTGGATATGTGGGTAGATGAAGTATGGCCCATAAGAGGAGATATAATATTCTGAGCAGGGATCTGAGAAGGCTTCCCTTCAACTACAACACCTATAAAAGGAGACATTTCCTTAGCTAAAGTTGTTTTAGAACTATTAATTTAGAGGGAATAAGTTTTACCTGTAGTGGGTGCATCCTCAACTATCTTATTGACAACTTGATCCAAGTCTGTCAACTCCATCTGATCATGCTCCCCTTCAGTCTGAGCATCCTTATCTTGACTTAACCTATTAAGGTAAGTATCTAAAGTCTCAGGAGGCTCCCTGTTATCTTCTGCAGCAACCTCTTCTTCTGCAGCATTCTGTGACACCTAACCTGATCTTGGGCTGGCAAGGATATTATCAACATGCACAACAACATCCTAGAGTTGAATGTTGGTAGGGGATTGACTAAAAGATAAGTCAACCTACATACAAGCATCAGCTGGAGAAGATGATCCAAGCACTGGTTCAGGGCTGGAAGTTCTTTCTTCCTCAGTGGGTTTCTTCCTTATACCCTTGGAGGATTCCTTTATTCCTGTAGGTTGTCTCATAGGTAGGACTCTAGAGAATCTTCCAAAGTTTTTATGTCCATTCTTTTCAGGTAGTGAAACTTCACCCCCTGTTCCTATGTGAAAGTGTCAGGATAGGTGATCACTAGGTATAAGGAAATGATTCTGCCCATGTTTGGAGAGGATATGCAGTCTATTATTCTCTGATAGATGAGAGAAGTCCATGAGGTCTTTTTATTCAATATAATTCTGGTCATGACTTCAAACATGAACCTGAAGATGGTGTCATGTGATCCAGGTTTGCAGATGAGGGCTTTCCCAACAATGTCTGCTAGCAATTTTCCTCTTTGATTGAAGAATTTCCTTTTCAGAGACCCAGATTTGGCCTCATTGTATCCACACCATAAGAGAGCATTGTCTCTGTCCGTGTTGTCGAGCTCTTCTTCCTCGCTAGGGTTGATGAATGGGATATGAAGTGCCTTTCCTAACCTCTTAGGGTTTATCTTTATTTTGATGTCTTCAATCTTAGACCTGAGAGAGTTTTGAGAAGGGGACATCTTAACGTTTGATAATAATTCCACAACCTCATTTCTAAGAATGGTGGAGGGTTCAGAAAGGGTGTATTCTAAGCCAGAAACCTCAATCATCCTTAACACGTCTTTTATCTCAGGAGAGGCATGATTGAATCCATCCATCATTATTTCGTATCCATCCTGAAGCTCCTTGTTGACATTTGGCATCATTGAAACAGAGCGGCAAGATGCTGAGATGGTTTCGGTCTCGATGGCTAAGGTTAAGGCTTTTAGAGAGCGATGTGACTTTTCGTTTCTTGTTGTCTTTATATATGTAATGAAAAGATTTAATTAATTTAATTAAATATTTCATTTGACTATTAAATTAAGTGTTTTAGACTTTACGGCTTACTCAACGATTCCTGTTATGATAAAGGGCACTTTGTGCTTTTACTATATCCTCAGCTTTTCTTTTATCTATTCCATACATATTTAATTTGTGGTTTCCTTATTGATTAGTTGTACAATTTACTTAACTTAGTAAATTTTCAAGTAAGGTAGAAGGGGACCTAACATGCTAATGGGCCAGTTCTATTGGCACCCAATTTATGTATTGTTTTGCCCTAAAGCTTGCTAATAATTTGATTGGATTCATCTTGAGCATAACTAACATAACAAATAGCAAACTAAATCTCTATATAAGAGAGAGAGAGACATACCTTAAGGCTTGCTTCCTCTATCTTTTGAGGATTACTTACTTAACAACCTCAACTTTAACATGTTGCTTTTTCTAGAGTATATTCCAAGAGCACGTGATACTCTATTCATGTATATTTGGTTTTGCTGTGCATGTGATAGTGCTAGATTAATTTATCTTAGGTCTGTTTTTATTTATAGCAAAAAGTTTTTAAGATTTCAAGATACTCTATTCACCCCCTCTAGAGTATTTCATATCTAACCCTTACTTTCAGATGGCTTGCTGGAATGCTTCTAGGAGTCCTTATCCTTTCTCTTGTCTTTGTTCCGTGCTTCTGGACATTCTAGTAGTATGTGTCCAGGTTTCCTGCACCCATAAAAAACTATTTCATTAGTGAGGGTTTTATCATACCTTGGCTCGTCTTCTTTTTTGGAAGATATTCTTCTGAAATCCTTCCTTGCCATCTTATAGAATCTCTTAGCCAAGGGACTAAGAAGATCTTCATTATATGGAGTGTCTTCAGCTTCTTCACATGCTTTGAAAGCAATTCTTTGCTCTTTCCTTGTTGAAGATGAAGTAGTCCTTTGCTCAGCTTCTCTGGTCTTGATTAGCTGCTCATAAGACTTGAGCTTGCCCAACAAGTTTTTAGTGGATATCTCATTCAGGCTTCTGGCTTCCTTGATTGACAAGATCCCAGAGTACCATGTGCTATGGAAGCACACAAGAATCTTGTCATTTATCTCTGTTAAAGAGATGTCCTTGTCAAGAGTCTTCAACTCATTAATTATGAGGCTGAGTCTATTATACATTTTTGCAACTGATTCTGACTCTTCCTTCTTGAAGTTCTCATATTGAGAGATCAAGAGTGATCTATTATCATTCCTTTCATCAGCAAATCCTTCCACCAAATATCTAGACATGACCAACATGCACGTATACGAGCTACCTTGACTACTCAATACGAGTCTTATCAGACGCACGCTAATCTACATAGGAGGGTGTCGTACTTCAAAGTCGGCGATTTAATCCTAGTTCAATTAGTTTCCGAACGCTTGCCATCTGGCACCGTTAAAAAGTTAGCACCAAAGCGCGCCGACCCTTTTCGTATTATAAAGAAGCTAGGTGACAACGCTTTCGTGTTGGATTTGCCAGCTGATTGTGGTATCTCCCCTATTTTTAATGTCTCGGATTTGATGCTGTTTGTTTCGCCTCCACCGGAGTTGAATTCTTTGTCATCTTCTACCTCCACTAAAATTTCTAATGGGTTTGGGAGTGGTAGTTCGGATGATCTCTCTCTTTCGGTCCCCGCAGGTATAACATCGGATGGTACGTTGCCTTATTTTTTCCTACTGCTGACATGTTTCCCAGGTTTCCCAAGACATTTCTCACTCCAGATATAATACTTGCTGCTGAGCCACTTACTACTCCTGATGGTGCTACATACCGCTTCCTCATCCATTGGCGTGACCATCCCCCTTCAGATGACTCATGGGTACTCGCAACAGAGCTTCAACGTTTGGATGCCGAGCTTCTCCGCCGCTATCTCTCGGCCCACGCATCGGAGATACGTGATTTTGAGTGGGGGAGGATTGATGCCGCGACCCCTCCGCCACTACTTGATGATGACCCGGTTGCCGAGGCACAATGACACAAAGATCTTAGGTGCCGTGATGATGCTGAAGGAAGACCGCGTTACAACCTCTGCCCGCGGCGTTCCAAATCCACCGTGAATAATTAATTACGTTATTTCATGCACTTTTATTTTATATTGATGAATATAAAATTATTCCATGTTTGGATGATAATTTTATATTCAAAAATGTTATGCAATTTTTATTTTTGGACATTTCATAGTTTGTGGTGTGTACTTAACCATACAGATGGATGAGATTACATCTCCATCATGGATGGTTAAGGGCTTGTTGTAACTCCTATGTGTTTGTAACTCCTATGTGTTTGTAACTCACATATAAGGAGACCTCTTTATGAGAATTAATAAAGAAGAAGAAGAATTTGAATCCAAAGAAACTCCCTAGGAGAAATTCGGCCAAGGAGAGACTCCAAGCCGCCGGCCTTGTGGTGTGAAGCAGCCCCCTTGCTTCCTTCCTCCCCTCTTCGGTGCGACGCCGGCGTGGCTTCCTTCAGTGCGAATCCGAGGAAGAAGGATTGCATCCCCATTCGGTGTGACGCCGGTGGTTCTGTGGAGAGAGTGAATCTCCCACCTATCTTGTGTGATTGATGTTCATGGTTGGGTAATCTCTTCATCTTTAGTGATTCTTGCTTTGAGTTTGTGGAGGCTTTTGCGAACCATCTTTTCCGTGATTTTAAAATACATCGCTTGCAAAATCTGATTCGGCTTCGTTGTTATTGAATCTCTTGTATTCCGGATTGGGAAGATCTGTTGTGGGAGCGAGACTTGGTCTAGCCTTGACTTGCTCTCCAAGATTGGAACACTTTGTGTTAACAAGGGAATTAATCTCAACTGGAACTCGACCGTCATTTGAAGTTTGCCGCTGTTCCGAAATAAATTATTGATGCATTTGAAACGGCTCAAGTTGGTACAATAGATGCTTGTGTAGGTGCGGTTAGTTGTGTGCTTGTTGGAGAGGTAGGTCTTAAGGACGTTGTATCGAGTCCGGCTGGAATCTTATATATTGATTTTATCATTCGGATTTGGGAGCCAACCCGACCCCCTTTTCGTTTGCTTTTGGTCGGAGCACTCCTATCTTGCTTTTATGCTTTGTGACGATAGTTTCCGTTAGTGTAATCGAGCACGTATCACGGTCTCCCCTACACCAAACTATCATGTCCCAGTCATTTCCCTGGAATACCCATTGTCCAAATAACAAGTCTTAAGTGGACAGGTACTTGGACTAACCTACAAAACAGAGTTTATTTTCCCTTAGACACCCAATGATAATTGGGTCCTAGTTCTTGTTAGCATCATAAAATATCTACCCAACTCCCTGCCTGGGCTGAGCATTTTTTGTCCACTAGACACATTCAGGTTATGCCAACAATCAATGGCAAAGTGACCCACCTTTCCATAGCACCAACATTTGTGAATGTTGTATCTTCTCTTTAGGACAGCACAAAACTGCTGTCCATGAGAGATGTGAGCAACACCAGGCTTTGCTGGATGAGCATTGCATGATGATGCCCCCTTCTTCCTAAGTGAAGGTGTTGAGGAACTAAATTCAGCTGGTGTCACAACCCGCATTTTCACCACCAAAAAAAGTATATCAGAGTAAGGAAAAATGCGCGTCATGATGCCACGTCAGCAGGGATAACTGCGGACGCTCAGACAAAACTTCGACTTAGCCATAAAAAAGGTTCTTTAAGTTATTTAGAGTTAAAATCAATTTGAGTATAGTAATTAGCCGTATCCCTCGGCTTAGTGGCTCATCTAGTCCACGAAAAAAATAGTAATACGCTGCGGAAAATACTTCTTTTATGAGATTAAACTTCCTACATGAGCTTAGAGGTTCTTAGAGGACACCTCAAGGTATGCAAGTTCTAAATTTAAAATAGCAATAAAAGTAGATTTTTACGGTCGCTAAATATAATGATTTAACATTTTGAAAACGTACAATGCATGAGGTAATAGTAGTAGTTTTTTTTACATGAAAATAAATACATGCACCCACATAAATCCAAGTATGTCTGCTCTAGAAAAGCAAAAATAAACAACAATCTGCCTCGCTATGATGAGGCAACAACCACGACCAACACAGTCGCTCAAGCACACCAAAACCAGCACCGAACTCAGCTACAGTTCTGAACCTGAGGCATTCCAAAGACAGAACACCCCAGCAAGAAGGTACAAGTGATGACAGAAAGTAAGTCAAAAGTAATCAAAGAAAAGGGGTACCAACCCAAGACCAAAGGAAAAAAATACTTAGTTAAGGTACAACAGTAAGGTACAAAAGTAAAAAAGGAAACACTTACGTGAAGTGTCACGTAAAACAACAGCACCCCAAATGCATAAGACCATAAGGGGGAAAAGGTCAAGATAAAATCATCAGGAAGAGGAACAAACCCCTACTAGCCACCTATGGTCAACTCCATCAAAAACCAAAACAGGCGGGGTGGCCAACCCCAAAGACAATTCACCCGTCTAAAAGCTGGGGAGACTGAATACTCCACCATACACCGCAAATGCCCCAAAAACCTGGTAGAGCCCCACAAAGTGCTAATAGGGAGATCAAATGTTGCAGCGGTGGTTTCACCCACTAATAATACCCGCAACAAAGAAAAACCTGGAAGGAACACCCCGTAATGATCCGGGTTTAGATCTCAGAGGAGCACCCACAACATGTGTAACGCCCCGAAACTCAAAGGAGCGACGGGGGACGTTTTGTGCCAGTTTTGGGTTTTGGTTGCAGGCACGCGGCCTGGGACACGGGCGTGTCCCAGGGCGTGTCAAGCTTGTGTCGACACTGAGCCGGGAAGTCGACACTTTGGTCTCGACATTGTGTCGAGACTGGGCATACGGCCTGCGACACGGGCGTGTCGCAGGGAGTGTCGACCCGTGTCGACACTTAATTTGCGAAGTCGACACTCTGCGTTCGACGAAGTGTCGAGACATGGCACACGGCCTGCGACACGGGCGTGTCGCAGGGCGTGTCAACCCGTGTCGACACTCCTCCCGGGAAGTCGACACTTTGGTCTCGACATTGTGTCAAGACAAGGAACACGACCTAGGACACGGGCGTGTCCAAGGCCGTGTCATCAGGTCGACGATCTTCGCTCGATGAAGTGTCGAGTGTCGAGACCGTGTACACGGCCTGGGGCCTAGGAGTGTTGAGGTGACACGGGCAAGGACACGGGCGTGTCCTAGAACCCATGCAGTGCTCGGGTTGTTTTCGGGGAAAAATGATGGGGGTACACGGCCGGCCACACGACCGTGTCAGGTGGAACATGGGCATGTCAGGTCGAACACGGGCGTGTTCGATACCCGTGTGTTGTTCCAGGCGAGCCGATTTTGACGGCGAATGAGGCATACGGCCCTGGACACGGGCGTGTGCCAGGCCATGTTCGGTCTAGATTGGGCATTTTAGTCCCGAATCAAAGCCGTTCATTTCTTTAATTCATGATCCAACGGTTGGGGGTTGTTCCTGAAGGGATATACCCGGGATTGGACTTAGAAACCCTCACTTTTCATAAGTTATCATCTTTCTAAAACCTTAGAGAGAGAGGAGAGCCAAGGAAGGAAGAAGGAGCTAGATCCGGCCATTGGAGGAGCTTCGAAGCTCCGAATCGCGAGCCGACTCCGGATCCACGAAGGAAAAGCTAGTGCGGTGCTTTTCATCCGCTTACTTTTCCATGGCGCCAAAGAGGAATGCTAGAGTAACGATTCTCTTCTTGAGCATGAGTAGCTCTCCTTCTTTGCATAGGAATCCCGCTCTCGCGAGTTTGCGGAGAGTTGGAGGCGTTCCTTCGGGTAGATATGTGAAGTCCCCGTTGTTTAGAGTCCGTAAGCGAGAACGGACATAGACATGATGTGTGAAGCCTACCCGGACATGTTGGTCTGGATCGGTGATGTTGCATTGCATAAATGCCGGAGAAGACTCCGTGCTATTGATTGTTTTTCGGGTTTTCTACGCGGTAGATTGCAGCAGGGAGCCTTGGGGACTAACCCAAAGGTGCACCCGGAAAACTGGGCGGATACGAGATCTTGCCAACTTGGTGGCCTGAGAGCCAACTTGAACATAACCGGGTTATGTGAATTGTGATGGAAATGGGACTCGGTGGAAGTTTGACCCGCGCAAATGGCTTAAATTGTCGTTGCGATGTGAGCACGGGTTAGATGGAACCGTACCCGTTCTAGGTCGTTCGATTAAAGAGACTTAAAGGCACGTGGCACTTGCCGGTGGCATAGATTAGGGTCTTCGGCGGTCAATGGCTTAAATTGTCGTGACCCAGGCCAGGAAGACAAATTGCTCATAGGTTTGGCCGTCAAAGTGGCGGTGGTGAGTCCGGAATGTCTATGGCTTTAATTGACGTGACATCGACCGGTTCGCCGAGAATGTGCCCTGAGAGTATGGGGCGTGTGGTCGTGCGAGCCAACGTCTGTGATGAAATGGCTTTATATACATATTGCTCGCTTATGCTAATTAAATGCAGGGAAGGAGCATCGCCGCCCCGAGTTGGGGGCGGGATCATTATAATTTGGTCAGCATTGCTGACCGTTGCCTTTTTTTGCCACCGTGCGGTGGTTTGTTGTTTGCAGGTGCTGCTGGACCAAGCGGTCAATAGCGGGCTAAAGCCCAAGTGCGAAGCCGGCCCTCGAAGGCCTATTTGGAAGTGTTTATTGTTTTATTCATGTATGACCGGCCTGCGTGCCGTGGTTTGTAAATCATGTAATATCAAGTGAAACATTTTGTAAGGCCTTAAGGCTTATGTTGGTATTTGTATAACATTCCTATTTTGGATTAGTGGACATTCATGCTTTAGTGCTGGGTTCTTATTTGCAACTTTTATAAACTGCTTCCGCTAGAATGCTCTGTGTAGGACGTTGATTGGTTGGATGGTTTCCATGAGTAACCACCCGGTCTGTCTGTGGCATACGGCGTCTGGCCCCGACCGGACCTACTGCTATATGCTATGTGACAGATAGGGGGTATTACAATTTGGTATCAGACTACTGGTTTTGGTCGGGCTTAAGATGAATTCGTGGACGAATTCTTTTTAAGGGGTGGTGAGCACATTGTGTGCGTCATCGTTATAACGGTAAAAGAACCCATGAATGTCCACTTAGGAATGAAAATAGTCGTGTTTGAGGAACCTGCGTGTTCCTATAATTGCTGTTTGCAATTTTATTTGGTCGCATAATGGTGTTTTGTACCACTATAGGTGACCAGAAGTGGTGTTGGGCCGTCAGAACGCCGAGTTTCTGAGGCTAGTAGTGCACCGGATGTTGCTCCTGCAACACCTCTGTCTGCTGAGAACATACGATTGGTGGCTGAAGCGGTGTTGGCCGTGATAAATGCGCAGCCTGCAAGGCAAACGCAGCAGCCCGCTCCTGTAATGGAGCAGGTACCTCTTCAAGAGGCTGAGCCGAGGAGAGTGGAGCAAGTGGTTGTGGAACCGGTGGTGCCAAGGAGGGCAACTGAGAGGCAGCTTAAGCATGTAATGAGCTTTAACCCTCCGTTATTCTCGGGGTTGGGAACCCCATCTCAGGCTGAAGACTGGCTCTCCAGGGTGAAGAGAGTCATGACAGCAACGGAGACGGAGGAGTGGAAAATGATCACCATCGCTACGTTCCTTCTGGACGGTGAAGCGAGGATGTGGTGGGAAGGTTTGGAACTGCATCATTTGAGAGGTAGACAACTTATAGACGTTCCGATGGAAGAGTTCTCGGGATTGTTCTTAGCAAGATACCTCCCTTCTACTCAGAGGATTTCAATGGAGAACAAATTTCTGAAGTTGGTTCAGGGTGAGAAGAGCGTGGATGAATATCTCCATGAGTTCACTCGTTTGAGTCGATATGCTAGCTCCACCATCGTGGATGAGGAGCGCAAGACTAATCGCTTCTATGAAGGCTTGAGAGATGAGTTGAGATTACTACTTTCGGGGCTGATGACGTAGGGTTTCTTAACCTTGGTCAATACTGCCCGGTCCTTGGAGAAGGACATGAAGAATGTGCAAGCAAAGAAAAGCTTGGGTGATAGGAAATCTGAATTTAAAGTGCCGACTACTTCAAAGTCTGGCTATCGGAGGTCTTTCAAGAAGCATAAGACTTTGGGTCCAGCTCCTTCTTTTGCTTCTGGGGCGACTACGTGTCGGACCCTGGGCGCGTGTTTTACTTGTGGAAAGACGGGGTATTTTGCCCGTGACTGTTGGAGCGGAAGTCCTAAGTCCGAGAGAAGGCCGGGAGCTACTTATGAAGAGAAGGGAAAGGCGGTGGAGTCGACCGCATCCCATTATGCTCCGGCCCAACCAAGGGTTTATAATCTTGGCCAATAGGAGGCCATCAAACAGGCTGATGTGGTGACAGGTACGGTTTAATTTATAGCAAGTCAATTTCTTTAAATACTTGTTATGCACATGTTACCTTACCACTGCTTGTTTAGGATTTGTATTGATTTGTGAAAATCCGGCACGAGCACTCTTCGATACGGGAGCTTCACACTCCTTCTTGTCCGAAGGATTTATATCACGCATCGGAGTCCCTTCTTCGATGGCGAAAGATAAGTTGGATGTGTTGTTGCCCAATGGGTGTTCGATGCGAGCGGATAGAATCTGCGATGTTAAGATTCGTATTGGGGATCAGGAGTTCGACCTGCGGGCGTCTTTACTTCCGTTGGTGGAGTTCGACGTCATATTTGGCATGGACTGGCTCTCGGAGCAGTAGGCCCATATAGATTGCGGTATCAAGGAAGTCAAGCTAGGAGCAAGTCGTGAAACGACTTTTATGGGCTTAAAGGGGTCGAGCAAGACGCTGAGGTCTGCTCTTCAGGTGGTGAAGGTGGTTCGTGCCGGTGCAGAACTGTTCTTTACACTAGTGGAGGTTGCAAAGCCGAAGCCCGCGTTGGATTGTATTTCAGTGGTATCGGAATACCCTGATGTGTTCCCCGCAGATCTTCCTGGAGCCCCGCCTAAGAGGGAGATAGATTTTTCGATCGAGCTAGTGCCAGGTGCAAAGCATGTGTCACGATCTCCTTATCGGCTAGCGCCTAAGGAAATGGCGGAGCTGAAAGTTCAACTGCAAGAGTTGTTGGAGCAAGGGTATGTGCGCCCGAGTTCTTCTCCTTGGAGCGCACCGGTCCTCTTTGTTAAGAAGAAGGACGGAAGCTTGAGGCTATGTATTGATTATCGGTAGCTCAACAAGCTGACGGAGAAGAACAAGTACCCGATCCCACGTATTGATGATCTTTTTGATCAGTTAGTCGGGTTGACGCTGTACTCGAAGTTGGATCTCAAGGCTGGGTACTATCAGCTGCGAATAAGGGAGAGTGATATCCCGAAGACAGCGTTTAGTACGAGATACAGGCATTATGAGTTTACGGTCATGCCGTTTGGGCTGACTAATGCGCCGTCAGTGGTCATGGATTTGATGAACATGACTTTCAGGGAGTACTTGGACCATTTCGTGATTGTCTTCATCGACGATATTTTGGTGTACTCGCAAAGTGAGGAAGATCACTTCAAGCATCTTCATTTGGTGTTGGAGACGCTAAGGAGAAATCAGTTGTATGCCAAGTTCTCGAAGTGCGAGTTTTCGCTATCCTCAGTGGCGTTCCTCGGGCATATAGTGAGTGGAGAGGGTACTGCTGTGGATCCGACGAAGATCGTTATGATACGGGAGTGGTCTGAGCTTGTTACGGTAGCGAAAGTCTGGAGTTTTCTGGGGCTTACCGGCTATTATAGGCGCTTCGTAGAGAACTTCTCGCGGATAGCGTTACCTCTCACTACTTTGACGAGGAAGGAGCATAAGTTCCTTTGGACGCCGGAGTGCGCACGAGCTTTTGAGGAGTTGAAGTGTCGGTTGACCACGACGCCTGTGCTGAGTTCGCCATGCGGGACCGAAGGCTATGAGATTTATAGTGATGCTTCGGGCAGCAGTTTGGGTTGCGTGCTACTGCAACACGGAAGTGTAATAGCTTATGGCTCGAGACAGCTGAAGGTGCACAAGAGGAACTATCCGGTACATGACTTGGAGTTAGCGGCCGTGATTTTTGCCTTGAATCTGTGGAGACACTATTTGTACGGTGTGAAGATTGATATCTACACCGATCACAAGAGCCTAAAGTATCTTATTGATCAGAAGGATCTGAATATGCGGCAGCGTAGATGGATGGAGTTCCTGGGGGACTATACATTCAAGATCCACTACGTGCCTGGCAAAGGGAATGCGGTTGCAGACGCGTTGAGTCGCCGAGCCCCAGCTCAAGCCAATTGGCTATCGGTGCATGATGAGCGGCTGGTGCGGGAGTTGGAGGCGTTGGAGATTGTTTGTGTGGATAGACAATCAAGTGTTGAAGCAGTTCTGAATTAGACTGAAGTCCAATATGACCTGGCTGATTGTATTCGGCAGGCTTTGGATATGGATGCTCTTATGAAGCAGTTCATGGTAGAGGCTCTGGATGGGTCAAATTCCCAATTCGTCGTGGAGGACGTATTACTTTGGAAAGACGGTCGTCTGTGTGTCCCAAGTGTGGGCAATTTACGGGTGGAGTTGTTGTACGAGGCACACCATACCAAGTACTCGATTCACCCGGGGAGCACGAAGATGTACCGTGATGTGAAGAAGCTGTTTTGGTGGCCGGGTTTGAAGAAGGATGTGGTGCTATACGTAGCGAAGTGCCAAACTTGCGCCTTGGTAAAGGCGGAGTGCCAAAAGCCGGGAGGATTTCTTAAGTCCTTGCCTATTCCGGAGTGGAAATTTGATGACATCTCTATGGACTTTGTGCACGGTTTGCCAAGGTCGCAGAAGGGGAACAACGCCATTTGGGTGGTTGTTGATCGATTAACGAAGGTGTCGCATTTTATTCCGCATAGGAAGGATGATCCGGTGGAGAAGTTGGCAAAGCTTTATGTGGATAACATAGTACGGCTTCATGGTGTGCCCCGCAGCATCGTGAGTGACCGAGATAGGCGGTTCACGTCCAATGATTGGAGGCTAGTGCAACAAATGTTGGGAACAAAGTTGAAATTCAGCACAGCCTTCCATCCGCAAACGGATGGGCAGACCGAGAGGGTAATTAGAACCATGGAAGACATGCTCCGCATGTGTGTCTTGGATTTTGGAAAGCAATGGAAGACCACCTTTATTTGGTGGAGTTTGCATACAACAATAGCTACCAAGCGAGTATTCTGATGGCGCCTTTCGAGGCCATATATGGTAGAAAATGCCGCACGCCGTTGTCTTGGTTAGAAATGGGTGAGTCAAAGTTGTATAAGCAATCGGAAGTGGAGGATGCTACTTCTTTGGTGAAAACCATTCGGGAGAGGTTGCTTATCGCTTAGGACCGGCAAGCAAAGTACTATAATGCCAAGCACAGGAACGTGGAGTTCGCTGTGGGCGATTATGTATACTTAAAGATCAAGCCGTTCAAGGGTGTCTCGCAGGTGCGTCGATTGAAAAAGCTAAGCCCGAGGTACCTTGGGCCGTTTGAGGTTCTGGAGTGAGTCGGTGAAGCGGCCTATCAGTTGAAGCTTTCAGTGGAGCTTAGTGGTTTACATGATGTATTCCATATTTCGGTGCTTCGAAAGGCGGTGCAAGAGCCTACGCAAGTGTTCACGGTTGATCAAGTGCCGGTGGATAGTGGGCTGACGACAAAGGTTAGGCCCGTGTGGATTGAGGACTCGGAGGTCAAGCGGCTACGCAATAAAGAGATCAGGATGGTCAAGGTCCGGTGGGACAATTGCGGTCGTGAGGAGCTCTCTTGGGAGCGAGAGCAGACTATGCTTGACGAGTATCCGGAGTTGTTCCGCTCAGGTACAAATTTTGGTTTTGTACGTATCTTTCCTTTATATAATTTCGAGGATGGAATTCTTTTAAGAGGGGGAGAGTTGTAACGCCCCGAAACTCAAAGGAGCGACGGGGGACGTTTTGGGCCAGTTTTTGGTTCTGGCTGCAGGCACACGGCCTGGGACACGGGCGTGTCCCAGGGCGTGTCAAGCTTGTGTCGACACTGAGCCGGGAAGTCGACACTTTAGTCTCGACATTGTGTCGAGACTGGGCACACGGCCTGCGACACGGGCGTGTCGCAGGACGTGTCGACCCGTGTCGACACTTAACCCGCGAAGTCGACACTCTGCGTTCGACGAAGTGTCGAGACATGGCACACGGCCTGCGACACGGGCGTGTCGCAGGGCGTGTCAACCCGTGTCGACACTCGTCCCGGGAAGTCGACACTTTGGTCTCGACATTGTGTCAAGACAAGGCACACGGCCTAGGACACGGGCGTGTCCAAGGCCGTGTCATCAGGTCGACGATCTTCGCTCGACGAAGTGTCGAGTGTCGAGACCGTGTACACGGCCTGGGGCCCAGGCGTGTTGAGGTGACACGGGCAAGGACACTGGCGTGTCCTAGAACCCGTGCAGTGCTCGGGTTGTTTTCGGGGAAAAATGATGGGGTACACGGCCGGCCACACGGCCATGTCAGGTGGAACACGGGCGTGTCAGGTCGAACACGGGCGTGTTCGATACCCGTGTGTTGTTCCAGGCGAGCCGATTTTGACAGTGAATGAGGCACACAGCCCTGGACACGGGCGTGTGCCAGGCAGTGTTCGGTCCAGATTGGGCATTTCAGTCCCGAATCAAAGCCGTTCATTTCTTTAATTCATGATCCAACGGCTGGGGGTTGTTCCTGAAGGGATATACCCAGGATTGGACTTTGAAACCCTCACTTTTCATAAGTTATCATCTTTCTAAAACCTTAGAGAGAGAGAGGAGAGCCAAGGAAGGAAGAAGGAGCTAGATCCAGCCATTGGAGGAGCTTTGAAGCTCCGAATCGCGAGCCGACTCCGGATCCACGGAGGCAAAGCTAGTGCGGTGCTTTTCATCCGCTTACTTTTCCATGGCACCAAAGAGGAATGCTAGGGTAACGATTCTCTTCTTGAGCATGAGTAGCTCTCCTTCTTTGCATAGGAAGCCCGCTCTCGCGAGTTTGCGGAGAGTTGGAGGCGTTCCTTCGGGTAGATATGTGAAGTCCCCGTTGTTTAGAGTCCGTAAGCGAGAACGGACATAGGCATGATGTGTGAAGCCTACCCGGACATGTTGGTCTGGATCGGTGATGTTGCATTGCATAAATGCCGGAGAAGACTCCGTGCTATTGATTGTTTTTTGGGTTTTCTACGCGGTAGATTGCAGCAGGGAGCCTTGGGGACTAACCCAAAGGTGCACCCGGAAAACTGGGCGGATACGAGATCTTGCCAACTTGGTGGCCTGAGAGCCAACTTGAACATAACCGGGTTATGTGAATTGTGATGGAAATGGAACTCGGTGGAAGTTTGACCCGCACAAATGGCTTAAATTATCGTTGCGATGTGAGCACGGGTTAGATGGAACCGTACCCGTTCTATGTCGTTCGGTTAAAGAGACCTAAAGGCACGTGGCACTTGCCGTTGGCATAGATTAGGGTCTTCGGCTGTCAATGGCTTAAATTGTCGTGACCCAGGCCAGGAAGACAAATTGCTCATAGGTTTGGCCGTCAAAGTGGCGGTGGTGAGTCCAGAATGTCTATGGCTTTAATTGACGTGACATTGACCGGTTCACTGAGAATGTGCCCTGAGAGCACGGGGCGTGTGGCCTTGCGAGCCAACGTCTGTGATGAAATGGCTTTATATACATATTGCTCGCTTATGCTAATTAAATGCAGGGAAGGAGCATCGCCGCCCCGAGTTGGGGGCGGGATCGTTATAATTTGGTCAGCATTGCTGACCGTTGCCTTGTTTTTCCACCGTGCGGTGGTTTGTTGTTTGCAGGTGCTATTGGACCAAGCGGTCAATAGCGGGCTAAAGCCCAAGTGCGAAGCCGGCCCTCGAAGGCCTATTTGGAAGTGTTTACTGTTTTATTCATGTATGACCGGCCTGCATGCCGTGATTTTTAAATCATGTAATATCAAGTGAAATATTTTGTAAGGCCTTAAGGCTTATGTTTGTATTTGTATAACATTCCTATTTTGGATTAGTGGACATTCATGCTTTAGTGCTGGGTTCTTATTTGCAACTTTTATAAACTGCTTCCGCTAGAATGCTCTGTGTAGGACGTTGATTGGTTGGATGGTTTGCATGAGTAACCACCCGGTCTGTCTGTGGCATACGGCGTCGGGCCCCGGCCGGACCTACTGCTATATGCTATGTGACGGATAGGGGGTGTTACAACATCGCCACGAAGAAAAATCATGATAGAAAGACTCAAGTCAACATTGGCACATCAGATTCTACTAGACAATTCTAGATTGAAACGATTGATCAACCTTTAGGAAGAATTTACAATCCTAAACAAACTCTAACACATTCAAAAAGAAAATTACGGATAAGTAATAAAAGTTGGATTTAATCACATCATCAAAACGTATAACCTTTACCAGGCTAGATAGCAAAATCAGGAACATGATGATTATAGTTGCAATTAGTCAAGATTTCATATCGACATGATACATCAGTAAATTAATTCAATAATCATGAACACATGCAGTAAGAAATTCCTGCAAAAAAATTAGGGTGTAGAAGGGAAGTGAAAAAGGAAACCATCACTTGCCTTGATTTTACCACAGAAAGACGTTCAAAATCACTCCTTGACGCAGATCGGGGATAAAGAAGACGAGAGAAGTTGAGATCTAACAAGAAGGGCCAAAAGTAAGAGTTAGGGCCGAAAACCCTAGCGAGAAAATCTGAAGGAATGGGGAAGATTTTACCACGATGGCATAGCTCTCATTGAGAGCTTTCCGGATCTATATTTGGTTGAAGATTTTGAACACTGGAGCATCGTCGGCGGCCACCGGAAGAGTTACAGAAAGATTTTCTCTCTCTTGCTCACGCCGCTCTAGCTCGGGAAGAATAACAGTAGATCGGTCTAAAAGGAGGAAGAAATAAGGAGTAGGTATATATATACTAAGGGTATTATTAGGTTAATCAGTACTTAAGCAAAACAAACCGAGATCAGGTGAACCAGACAACTCGAGAAAAGGTAAGGGGGGGATCTCGAGAAAAATCAGCCAGTTCTCGAGAATACGGGGGGGGGGGGGGGGGGGCAGTTCTCGAGAACTGATAGAAGCTGTTCTCGAGAAGCAATAAGCTGTTCTCGAGAGGAAATAGCTGTTCTCGAGAAGAAAGGGTTGTTCTCGATAAGAAAGGGCTGTTCTCCAGAAAAGATGAAGCTGTTCTCGCGAAGAAAGGGCTGTTCTCGAGAAAAAGGCAGCAAAATCCTGAGAAGAAGGAATCACATCTCGAGAACGGAAGAACACACTTCTCGGGAATGAAAGACCGTTCTCAAGTACAACAGAGAAGATCAACACTGTTCGTTGAAATTTCGTCGAACACAACTTAGTTCGACGATTTCCATTCGGATTTCGTCGAACGCAACTTAGTTCGACGATTTCAATTCGGATTTCGTCGAACGGGACACAGTCGACGATTTCCATTCGGATTTCATCGAACACAAACCAGAATAGCTCGACTCGTAGTCGGGCTCTGCCCGATGATCGTCGAGCGGAGTCGAGCTCCGCTCGACGATCGTCGACCTCCAATCGACACTTCGCCGAAAACTAGGTAGCGCCCCAAAAATTGCACCACCCGCCTCAGGTCCACAAAAACCTACCCAAAGGAGTGCTTCCCGAGAATCAACACAAGCCTAAGGCTGGACAAAAAATTAAAATAATTTATAATCTTTAGAACAGTTTAATAAGGAAAATAAGAGTTTCAAACAGAGCCCAAACGCGCATTGAATTTTAAATGAATTCAACAACGAAGACCACCCTAGAATCCGACGTGCCATTCTTGAGACTCAATCATCAACTGCTGTCACAACCAAGGAAATCACCACAAGGGTCCAAACACGCACCGAGACTCCAAAATGCTCGGACCGCAACAATACTGGACAAGTCCAAGGCCTCAAAAACCTCGTCCTTTAAATCAAGGAAAACATTTAATCCCAACAAGATTCCCATAATCTGGTCAATCAGACCCAACAGACGTGAAAACGCACACTCGGTGCATCGCCGACATTAAAAAAAAATGGGTAACCCCCTGACATCATAATTATGACGTCGATGAACCAAATAATGACATCAGAAAATGAGGGGCGTTACAGCCACACCCCCTAAAAAGAAGTTTCGTCCGAAGCTTTAACACAACCTTAAAACTAAACCCAAACAAAACCCAATTATTATCTAAATCCTGAAGACATATCTGAACTAAGGGAAAAGATGCGGATGAGATTCTCTCATCGCCGATTCCAATTCCCATGTTGCGCTCTCTACGTCCTTATTTTGCTAGAGAACTTTAACCATGGAGATGGTCTTTCTCCACAACACACAATCTTGAGAATCCAGAATACGAACAGGTTCTTCCACGTCTGTAAGGTTGGGCTGAATCTAGAGCACCGAGTCAAGAACTTGACGATCACTACGGATACACTTCCGCAACTAGCTCACATGGAACACATCATGGACACCGGGGAAGGTAGTAGGTAACTCTAGCCTTAAGCTGACACTCCGATGCGTTCAAGAATCTGAAAAGGTCCCACGTACCGGGGGTCTAACTTGTGAATCCTTCCAAACCTTTTAACACCAGACATTGGAGAAACTTTCAGAAAAACAAAGTCACCAACAACGAACTCCAGATCAACCCTTTGTTGATTAACATATTTCTCATAACAATCTTGTGCTATACTGAGCTTTTCTCGAATATGAGTCACGACAAAATTCATCTCTTCCAGGGCTTCTGGACCTAGCAACGGTCTCTTATGAACTTCGGCCTAAAATAAAGGAGTCCTACAATTCCTCCCATATAAGGCCTCAAACGGGGTCATCTGCAGACTCTCTTGATAACTATTATTGTACGCAAACTCCATGAGTCTGAGGCGCTCATCCCAAGCGCTAACGTAATCCAAAATATAACATCTGATCATATCTTCCACTTTCTGATTTACTCTCTCTCCATCTGACCGTTCATCTGCGGATGATAGGCGGTGAAATACCTCAAATCGGTACCCAACCCCTCCTGTAAGCTCTTCCAAAAATGAGACGTAAATTTAGAGTCACGGTCCGATATGATACTAACAGGCACTCCATGCAATCTGATAACCTCATCAAGGTATAATTCAGCTATCTTCTTCATAGAATATCCAAACTTAAAAGGCACGAAGTGGGCACATTTAGTCAATCTATCAACTATCACCCAAACAGAGTCGTGCCCACGGGGAGATCTCGGTAAACCAGTGATGAAATCCATCGAAATAATCTCCCACTTCCAACTTGGAATATCAAGCGGTGCCAATTTACCTCCAGGCCTCCTATGGTCAGCCTTAACACGCTGACACGTATAACATTCCTCCACAAACTTTGCTATATCATTCTTCATCCCCGACCAACAAACAATCTGCTTTAGATCTTCATACATTTTAGTGGAACCAGGAGGGTAGGCTACAATGGAACCGTGAGCTTCAACACAGATCTTAGAACGAATGTCACCAAAGGCGGGGACGCAAAATCTACCCCGATACTTCAAGGTATCCAACTCATCCAAAGAGAAATTAGGTAGCTCTCCCTTCACAGTTCTATTCCGAAGGTGTAACAAATCCGGATCATCTTTCTGCTGTGCTCGGGTCAGGGAAATCCAAGAGGGATCTTCTGCTTCTAAAATAACAGGCACAGTACTACTCCCAACCTCAATGTCCATCAATAGGAATTCTTCCACCAAGGACTGTACAGTCAAATTGAAAATTTTGGCGGTCTTTCTACTCAAAGCATCGGCTACTACATTAGCCTTTCCTTGGTGATAAAGGAATTCCACATCATAATCGGCCACATATTCTAACCACCGACGCTGACACAGATTTAGTTCCTTCTGAGTGAAGACGTATGATGAGTTGTATATATACATATTTTTATGTACTTAAATTAAGTCTTAGTCATTTATTTTCATCATTTTTAGTTGTTTTTGTTTAATAAACTACTCATATTTTGTAAATTTTATATTAACTTAACTTTAATTTTGTTTCCTGAAAATTGCAGGAAAATGCCCAAAAAAAGGCAAGTCACGCCCGTAACTTACTGGTCACGCCCGTGATCGGGGCGTGACACGTCAAATAGCCGTGAATCAGCGATTTTTTTGAAGAAATTGATCGACACGCCCTGGGTCACGCCCGTGTCACACGACACGGGGCGTGACCCAAGCCGTGACCACTCCATTCAGCTCGACGAAATTCGTGCTCGACGATTTCAACTCGACGATCGTCAACCCCCTCGACACGCCCAGAGTCACGCCCGTGACCTGGGGCGTGACTCCACTTCCAGCTCGACGATTTCAACTTGACACTTTCTGCTCGACGTTTGTCGAGTGTCGACACCACCCGACACGCCCAGTGTCACGCCCGTGACCTGGGGCGTGACTTCTCCACCTGGCCCGGCAAACCGCCGATGATGACTTTCGATGCAAACGACACCGAGTTCAACCTCCCCGACATGCCCATCGTCACGCCCGTGACCCGGGGCATGACCGCCGCGTTTTCGGCCGCAAAGTCAAATCGACCGTCAAATCCGTCACTTCACCGAATTCAGCCGTTGAATAGTGTTGACATGCCCCCTGACATGCCCGTGTCAGAGGGCGTTTACTTTCAAAATTTTTTCTATAAATTTCCAGCTGCTATATGAGTTCAGGGTTCCACTTTTTGAACCACTTTGCTTAGGTTAGGGCTGTTCTTGGGGGCTGTTTATGCATGTTAAGGGAATTTTCTCTTCCCCCTTTTTTATGTATTTGTTTTATGTTTATTGTAACCATTTTTTACTTAATAGAAATGTTTAATTTCTCCTCTATGATGTATGAAAATCTGCCCAAGCGCCCTACCTTAAGGAAGTTTTCGTTTCCTTTTTTGTGCTTTTTATGTTTTACTTTAGCTTTTGTAACTAGTTTAACTTAGGAATTTATCAATTTTCTAGCCGTTGTAATCGAAATTTTATTTTCATGCCCTGTACTTATTTAGGTTTAGTTTGTTATTTTTACGTAGTTTTCATTCCAATGGTTTATAAAAAATGTTTTAGAAGGTGGTTTTCAAATTCTTTAACTTAGGCTCTTTAGCGTTGTAAAACTTTTCGTTCTTTTTTAGTTTTATTACCACTTTTTATGCATTTCTATAAAGTTATAAGAATGAAAACGTAATCGTTTTAATATTCCGAGCATTCTTATTTTCACTTTTATTTTCAAAGCATTTTGCCCATTTAAATTTTATTTCTTCTTTTTACGCATTTCTACCGCATTCCATCGGTAGAAATGTATTCATTTCAATTTTTCGAGCACTTGCACTTTTCGTTTATTTTGCAAAAACTTTTGCTCCTTTTACTTTTATTTTCACTTTTTATTCATTTCTACCGCATTCTAGCGGTAGAAATATAGTCGTTTTAATTTTTCAGTCACTTAGTTTTTCTTAATTTTGTACGTGTGCGTGCGTGTATGAGTTAGTTTTTATAGCTTTATTTCAATTCATGTAGAGTGTGTGCGTGTGTTGTTTTTATTTTTCTGCCTACTCATTTGAGTTACATGGCTGAATTTTATTCAAGCAAGTGTGTATATTTTTATTTTTCCGCCTACTCACTTGAGTTAAATGGCTGGATTTTATTCCAGTAGAGTGTGTTTACTTTCTGTAGAATGGGTGTGTTTTAATTTTATATCGAGTGCGTGACTGTTAGCTTTTATTTTTCGCCTACTCGCTAGGAGTTAAATGACTGGATTTTATTTACCGCCTACTCACTTGAGTTAAATGGTCGGTCTTTATTTTACTGTAATAATTTGGAATGGACTTGTAAATGCATTTATTTTCTCCTACTCGTTTGAGTAGGACTTGCTTTCTTTTTCCCGCCCACACATTTGAGCCGGGACTTGCACCTTTACTGCTTTCATTTCAGTCCTACTCATTTGAGTAGGACTTGCAATTTTCCTGCTTTATTTTACTGCTTTAATTTTCTGCTTTTTCAATCGCTGCCGTCCCCATTCCGATGAGTGGCTAGCGTTCTTAGCCCTCAGTATCGAAGAGAATTGAGACAGAAAAAATTACTCTAAATAATTAAAGGTCTAATTTTTCTATTTAATTAAAAAACACTTAAGGTTTTCCGTGGGTATACGACGCGTAGGACCACACAATCGATGTGTGGGCCCTATTTCCGTAGTCCATACTCTAGCTAGCCGAGAGGCCGTACGTATGGACCGATCACCCCTTGGTAAATGGAGTTCCGCACTAACCCTCGAGAGAGGAGGCGCGCCAACTCTACCGGATTGGGTTCCCCACCCAATAACGGGGTTCTTAGCGTAATGCGGGCATTAAGAGGAATCCTTCGTCGAATGAGAGCCCGGTCGAATAGTGTTAATGTTCAGGTGAGCGATAGTCCTAGAGATAGGTGAGCTCACTTTAGTGGAACCTCCACGGCCAAGTCTCCGCCCTAATTAATTAGAAACTTATGAGCTCTTTTTATTAAAAGTTTATTTTAGTTCAATGTCTTTTCGGTGCCCTCGAGCTAAGCTCTTCATCGGCTCCACCTTTTTAAGCTCTTTATTTTCTAACTTTTGTTTATATATATATATATAAATTTAACCCGACAAGTTAAAATTATCGGTAAAATAATAGTCCCTCCGGGGAAGTGTAGAAATAATCGAATCGACCCCGAGAACAATACGACCTCGATATTCCACCCGGAATATCCTGTACTACACACGATAGGTGCACTTGCCTCCTTTCGTTAAAACTCGATCACACCTTTTTATATCCAAATAAATAAAATACACGCGTCCCTTTTTCAAAAATAAAATCCAATCCACTTTTCAACTTAAATAAAACAGCACGGGGCGCCGCGCTTCATAATAATTTTTGGAGTTTTAACACGCATCAAGTTTTTGGCGTCGTTGGCGGGGATTTTTCGAGTCGTTATTTTGAACCCTGAAAATCTTTTAATTTTACCTATAAATATTTATATAACAAAAAAAATAGTTTGGCCAACTAAAAAAATTATACTAATAATAATAATCATCATAAGAATCATAATAATAAAACAAAAAAAAACTTACAAAATTTTAAAACTACAAAAAAATTGAAAACAAATAAAACTGAAAAAAATCAAAAAATCTCTAAAAAACAAAAAAAAATCTACAAAATGAAAAAAACATAAATTTTTTTTCATTATTTTTATGAAAAATTATAAACAAAATGAAAAATAAATAAAGCTTAAAAACCTTAAAAAAAGTAAAAAAACCCTCAAAACCTAAAAAAAACTAAAAATCCTACCTCAAAAATCAAAAAAATAAAAAATAAAAAATCTACTTTAAAAAAAAACAACAAAAAAAACACAAAAACATAATAATTTGATTTCAAAAAATGTATATATTTTCTTCTTTTATTTTCACTTATTTTGCTTCGGCGCGCTTCCCATTTTTGTGCGCGCTAGGGGAGCATTTCTATCGCACTCTTATAGCTAAGACGTTAGCTTACGAGTCACCAAACACATGCCCCCCCACCCACCCACAATCTTTTTGCCGGGTTTTTTTTCATTTTATTTTTTTCGGTTATATTTTTCCTTCTTTCTTCGTCTTCTAACAATAATTCAAGGTTTCACCCCGGGCCTCCCGAACTCGTCTTAGGGAAGCTTCTACCCTCATTTTTTCATTTTTGTGAATATTATTATCTGTATATTATCGTTCCACATACTTAGACTGCAATATTGAGGACAATGTTGGGTTTAAGTATGGGGGTATTTTCCTATTCTGCATTTGTTATTATTTCGTACTCATAAAAAATACAAAAAAATTACAAAACTTAAAACCGAAAAAAAATTTCCTTGTTTTTCCTTTGTAAATATTTCTTTGTAAAAATAATTCTCTTTCCCTCCCTCTTCTTATTTGTAAAGCTCGCTTTTTAGCATGCCCGCGACGTTTGACTCATCGAACCAACCACCCAAAGAGTATGTTCGCGGGCCATCGAGTTTTTACAACAAAAAAGATAAAACCCTAAAAATTTCAAAAATAAAAACAAAAAAAAATCAAATCAATAAAAAATAATAATAAAAAAGATAAAAACCCCAAAAAATCAAGAAAAAACAAATTTTTTAACAAATAAATCAAATAACTCATTCTTAACTTTTTTCGCTCTCCAACAATCTAGTTGCGAAATAATTTATAAGCGAATTCTTTTAATTCTTTGCTTACTATTCGTTTATTAATTAGAGATCGATAGATTTAGATATGTAGGGTTAAGTTTTAAAAATTTTTGTATGTTTTTTTTTATTTATATAAGGTACCTGTTTTCAGCACCACTTCTACTTATCTAAATAGTTGCATATTTATTTTATTAGAAATAACAATCTTAGATTTCAAGTTATGATAACTCCAAGCTTTTTTTTGAAATTTAGGAATGTTTAATTTATAACAGTTGCTCTTAAAAGTTTTTTATTAAATCTAGTTTTATTTTTGAAAAAACCCTATCATTTTTTTTCATGTCATACTTGACATGATTTTGATCTTAAAAGATCCGATGTCAATGGGAATAAGATTTCGTTCCGTAAACATAGGCATCCAATATTTGAAAAGATTATATGTTATGGAGTAAGAGGATAAAATTCCTTACTCCTACACATGTACATTGGATTATTATGAAGATTGTAAAAAATTATGTTATGGAAAATAAGATTTCGTTTTCCTAACATCCACATTCGAACAAAAATTTCATTAGAGGTTCGAGCGAAAAAATATACCCTCGCCTCTAAACCAAAGCCTTCTTCATATACCACGATATCTCCCTCCGCCAAATTCAAAAAAAAATTCTAGATTTATTTTTAAAATCTGTTTGAGAGCATAATTTGTAAATTAAATTATTTCCTTTTATTTTTCCAAGCTACAGTTTCATAAATCCAATCTATTTTTGTTAGCCTCACAAATAAAATTTTTGCTATCTATTTGCTTATAACGAGAAGCCTTTTGCTGAAACTCTTTCTTTATTTAAATTTTTGGCATAATTTAGGATTTAACTCGTATACCCCGGACATTCATTTTGATCTTTCTTTCAATTAAGTCAAGCGGTAGTTAAACTTAGGATTTCTTTTATTACTTATAAGTTCATCTCCAACTTTTGCTCTGGAATAGCAAAAGCTTAAGTATGAGGGTATTTGATGAGTTGTATATATACATATTTTTATGTACTTAAATTAAGTCTTAGTCATTTATTTTTGTCATTTTTAGTTGTTTTTGTTTAATAAATTACTCATATTTTGTAAATTTTATATTAACTTAACTTTAATTTTGTTTCCTGAAAATTGCAGGAAAATGCCCAAAAAAATGCAAGTCACGCACGTAACTTACTGGTCACGCCCGTGACCGGGGCGTGACACGTCAAATACCAGTGAATCAACGACTTTTTTGAAGAAATTGATCGACACGCCCTGGGTCACGCCCGTGTCACACGACACGGGGCGTGACCCAAGCCGTGACCACTCCATTCAGCTCGACGAAATTCGCGCTCGACGATTTCAACTCGACGATCGTCGACCCCCTCGACACGCCCAGAGTCACACCCCTGACCTGGGGCGTGACTCCACTTCCAGCTCGACGATTTCAACTCGACACTTTCCGCTCGACGTTTGTCGAGTGTCGACACCACCCGACACGCCCAGCGTTACGCCCGTGACCTGGGTCGTGACTTCTCCACCTGGCCCGACAAACCGCCGCCAACGACTTTCGATGCAAACGGCGCCCAGTTCAACCTGCCCGACACGCCCACCGCCACGCCCGTGACCCGGGGCGTGACCGCCGCGTTTTCGGCCGCAAAGTCAAATCGACCGTCAAATCCCTCACTTCACCGAATTCAGCCGTTGAATAGTGTTGACACGCCCCCTGACACGCCCGTGTCAGAGGGCGTGTACTTTCAAAATTTTTTCTATAAATTTCCAGCTGCTGTATGAGTTCAGGGTTTAACTTTTTGAACCACTTTGCTTAGGTTAGGGTTGTTCTTGGGGGCTGTTTATGCATTGTAAGGGAATTTTCTCTCCCCCCTTTTTTTATGTATTTGTTTTATGTTTATTGTAACCATTTTTTACTTAATAGAAATGTTTAATTTCTCCTCTATGATGTATTAAAATCTTCCCAAGCGCCCTACCTTAAGTAATTATTCGTTTCCTTTTTTTGTGCTTTTTATGTTTTACTTTGGCTTTTGTAACTATTTTAACTTAGGAATTTATCAATTTTCTAGTCGTTGTAATCGCAATTTTATTTTCATGCCCTGTACTTATCTAGGTTTAGTTTGTTATTTCTACGCAGTTTTCATTCCTATGGTTTATAAAAAATGTTTTAGAAGGTGGTTTTCAAATTCTTTAACTTAGGCTCTTTAGGGTTGTAAAACTTTTCGTTCTTTTTTAGTTTTATTACCACTTTTTATGCATTTCTATAAAGTTATAAGAATGAAAACATAATCGTTTTAATATTCTAAGCATTCTCATTTTCACTTTTATTTTCAAAACATTTTGCCCGTTTAAATTTTATTTCTTCTTTTTACGCATTTCTACCGCATTCCATCGGTAGAAATGTATTCATTTCAATTTTTCGAGCACTTGCACTTTTCGTTTATTTTGCAAAAACTTTTGCTCCTTTTACTTTTATTTTCACTTTTTATTCATTTCTACCGCATTCTAGCGGTAGAAATATAGTCGTTTTAATTTTTCAGTCACTTAGTTTTTCTTAATTTTGTACGTGTGCGTGCGTGTATAAGTTAGTTTTTATAGCTTTATTTCAATTCATGTAGAGTGTGTGCGTGTGTTGTTTTTATTTTTCCGTCTACTCATTTGAGTTAAATGGCTGGATTTTATTCAAGCAAGTGTGTGTATTTTTATTTTTCCGCCTACTCACTTGAGTTAAATGACTGGATTTTATTCCAGTAGAGTGTGTTTACTTTCTGTAGAGTTTGTGTGTTTTAATTTTATGTCGAGTGCGTGAGTGTTAGATTTTTTTTTTTCGCCTACTCGCTAGGAGTTAAATGGTTGGATTTTATTTACCGTCTAATCACTTGAGTTAAATGGTCAGTCTTTATTTTACTGTAATAATTTGGAATGGACTTGTAAATGCATTTATTTTCTCCTACTCGTTTGAGTAGGACTTGCTTTCTTTTTCCCGCCCACTCATTTGAGCCGGGACATGCACCTTTACTGCTTTCATTTCAGTCCTACTCATTTGAGTAGGACTTGCAATTTTCCTGCTTTATTTTATTGCTTTAATTTTCTGCTTTTTCAATCGCTGCCGTCCCCATTCTAATGAGTGGCTAACGTTCTTAGCCCTCAGTATCGAAGAGCATTGTGACAGAAAAAATTGCTCTAAATAATTAAAGGTCTTATTTTTCTATTTAATTAAAAAGCACTTAAGGTTTGTCGTGGGTATATGACGCGTAGGACCACATAATCGATGTGTGGGCCCTATTTCTGTAGTCCATATGCTAGCTACCCGAGAGGCCGTACGTATGGACTGATCACCCCTTGGTAAATGGAGTTCCGCACTAACCCTCGAGAGAGAAGGCGTGCCAACTCTACCGAATTGGGTTCCCCACCCAATAGTGGGGTTCTTAGCGTAATGCGGGCATTAAGAGGAATCCTTCGTCGGACGAGAGCCCGGTCGAATAGTCTTAATGTTCAGGTGAGCGATAGTCCTAGAAATAGGTGAGCTCATTTTAGTGGAACCTCCACGACCAAGTCTCCGCCCTAATTAATTAGAAACTTAGGAGCTCTATTTATTAAAAGTTTATTTTAGTTCAATGTCTTTTCGGTGCCCTCGAGCTAAGCTCTTCATCGGCTCCACCTTTTTAAGCTCTTTATTTTCTAACTTTTGTTTATATATATATATAAATTTAACCCGACAAGTTAAAATTATCGGTAAAATAATAGTCCCCTCCAGGGAAGTGTAGAAATAAACGAACCGACCCCGAGAACAATACGACCTCGATATTCCACCCGGAATATCCTGTACTACACACGATAGGTGCACTTTCCTCCTTTCGTTAAAACTCGATCACACCTTTTTATATCCAAATAAATAAAATACGCGCGTCCCGTTTTCAAAAATAAAATCCAATCCGCTTTTTAACTTAAATAAAACCGCCTGGGGTGCCGCGCTTCATAAAATTTTTGGAGTTTTAACCCGCATCAACGTACTTTAAACTCTTATGGTCCGTATAGATCTTGCACAGCGCGCCATACAATAAGTGTCTCCAAAGTTTCAAAGCATAAATCACATCAGCAAACTCAAAATCATGCGTAGGATTGTTTTTTTCATGAATCTTCAATTGTCTTGATCTATACGCGATCACCTTACCATCTTACATCAAAACAGAGCCAAGTCCGATGTGTGATGCATCCACATGCACAGCATACTCAACTTCTTCAATAGGTAAGGTTAAGACTGCAGCAGTACATAATCTCTTATTCAACTCTTTGAAGGCTTCTTCACACTTATCACTCCAAATGAATGCAGTATTCTTCTGAGTAAGTCTAGTTAGAGGGGCTGACAACACTGAAAATCCTTCCACGAATCTTCTATAATAGCCGGCCAGGCCGAAGAAGCTCCCAATCTCTTTAGCTATAGAAGGTCTCTCCCATTCCATCACAGCAGAAATCTTGGTCGGGTCTACGGAAATACCGTCCTTGCTTACAACATGACCTAGAAAGGACACCTGAGGTAGCCAGAATTTACACTTGCTCAACTTCACATAAAGCTTATGCTCCCTCAGGGTTGATAAAACCAAACGCAAATGCTGAGTATGCTCCTTAATATTGCGGGAATACACCAAGACATCATCTATGAACACAATAACAAATCAGTTTAAGAAGTCCTTAAACACTCTATTCATTAAGTCTATGATTGCAGAGGGTGCATTAGTCAACCAAAAGGACATTTCCATGCTGCGATCGGAAAGCGGTCTGTGGAATATATGCCTCAGGAATTCTCAACTAATGGTAGCCTGAACGAATGTCGATCTTTGAAAATAGCGAGCTACCATGCAACTGATCAAACAAATCATCAATTCTCGGCAAGGGATATCTATTCTTAACAATCACCTTGTTCAATTCTCTGTAATCGATGCAAAGCCTCATCGATCCATCTTTCTTCTTTACGAACAAAACAGGGGCACTCCATAGAGAAGAACTTGGTCTAATAAAACCACACCTCAGCAACTCATCGAGCTGAGTGCGCAACTCATCCAACTCACGCGGAGCCATACGGTATGGCGCTTTGGCAATATGATGAATACCTGGCTCGAGGTCTATCACAAACTCTATCTCCCTCACCGGACGAAGTCCTGGAAGACTATCAGGAAAAACATCTGGAAACTCTCATACCACCGAGACATCCTCAAGACGTTGTATAACAAAAGCAGTTTCCAAAGCAGAAATAAAGACCAAAAATGCTTCACAACCAGACTCGATAGCACAACAAGCACGTACCGCAGAAATGTTTGGGGAAACCCTATCCTGAAATCCATAAACGCTCATAGGTTGGCCATTTTCCATCCTGAAATCTAGTAGCTTTACCTTGCACTGGATGACTGCATCATATTTGGACAGCCAGTCCATGCCCAAAATCACATCAAAGTCTGCCAGATCCAACACCATCAGATCCACAAAGGCTAGGAAATCGCCTAGATAAATAGGGCATTTCAGAACTCCTTGATTAGATATCACCGAATCACCAGAGGGAAGCTTGACATTGAAGGAGTCTCCTAATTGATCCACGCTCAAATGATGTTTATCTACGAACCTCTAGGACACAAAGGAATGGGTGGCACCCGAATCGAAAAGCACGCGCGCCCACTTATTCTGCACCTTAAACTCCCCTAAAACCGTAGCACACATAACTAAACGAACGATAACTCAGGCAACAATGAGAAATAATAAAAATAATCAAACTGGGGCTAACTTGATATAACTTGCGTAGAGGTTTGAGCTTCCTCTCTGGTCACAACATTCATCTTTCCTTTTCCTTTGTCCTGGTTTGGCGGTGGCGGCAGAGCCCGAAGCGGGGCAGGCTGTAGTGGAGTCTGAGCCTGGGGGCATGAAGACTTCAGGTGCCCCTTCTGCCCGCACTGGAAGCAAACCTTATCCTTCAACCAGCAATGGCTCACGTCATGACCCTTCTTTGCACAGATCGGGCACACCATATCAACTTTAGGTGTGCCTTGGATGGCAAACACCTGCTGCTGATTCTGGGTGGTAGTACTCTTGAAATATCTTTCTAAAGGGTGGCCAGGTCGACCACAAAAACTACATACCTCTTTACTTCTCTTCTTCGAAGAAGCGCCTGATGCCTTGGAGCTTCCATCCTCCTCACCTTTTCTCTTATCCTCTCTCGCCGCAACACCTCGATTCTTGGCGTTCTCGATCGCCTCAAGCATCAAAGCGGCTTCCACTGCTTCAGCATAGCTTTCAGCTCGATAAGCGCATGCTAATTGCTAGACATCGCTTCTTAATACTCCGAGGAAACGCTTCACTCTCCCTTCCTCTGAAACTACCAAATCAGGAGCAAATCTGCTCAGCTTACTAAACTCGATCTCATATTCGCTCACAGTGAGCTGTCTCTGCTTCAAATGCAGGAAGTTGTTCATCAATCTGTCCTGCTCGACCGTGGGTAAGAACTTCTTCAACATCATGTTCTTGAAGGACTCCCAAGAACATCCTTCCGCTAAACTTTCCTTTTCTCGAATCCACCAGTTCTTTGCCAGGCCTTTTAGCTAGTAGGCTGCAAGCATCACCTTCTGGGCTTCAACAATCCCCGAATACGTAAACATCTCATCCATAGAGATAATCCAATCATCCAAAACCATGAAATCGACACTCCCATCATAAGTGGGAGGTCTCAATTGCTGGAAATACGATATAAGGTTCATCTCCGGCGATAACATTACTGGGGGTACCAAAGGAGCAGGATTAGCAGGCACAGCCTGACCTGCAACAGAATCTTGCGCTACGGGTTACTGCGCGGGAGCGACAGATAACAATGACTGAATATGCGACTGCATTTCAACTAACTGCCTCGACAGAGCTTCATTGCTCTTGCACAAACTCTCGATCAACGCCTCACTCTGATCACTTGAAGACTCACCCTCTGACTGGGGAGTCTACCTCATCGTAGGACGCTTTGGCAGCATTCTAAAAGGGAACAAACAACTCATCAAAATCCTAGCTTACAACTAAGCCACTCAACTAGTTCAGACCATACTTAAAGACACTTTCTTGTACTACAACTTGCTCTGCGATTTTATAATGATGTTATGTGCTACTTAGGATGATATCCTCTCATCCTATTTACTCATGTGCCTATGAGATGAATGCATGAATTCTTTATTCTTCTTTAAAATCATGTGTGTACATGTGTCATCCTGTAAACCTTAACCTAGCATGCATGCACATGCTGTGATATGCTATGTATGCAGTGCTATGCATTCTAAAAAAGGCCTTAATGCATGCATGAGCGGCGTACACATTAAGTGTTATGCATCCCATACTACATAACATCGCATGCAACAAAAAAGAAAATGTTCTAATGGGCACCCATGTGATGATGGTTATGCATCTCATACTACATAACCATCACATGTTGCCTCTTATGGTGGATCCATATACAAACACATATTATGCATCCAATACTACATAATATGCCCCGTATACTTTTTATCATGCTATGAGTGTAGTGACTATGCTTCAGTTAAGACGTATTGATGACACATCGGTGTGTGTATGCAAATGAATGAAGAAAAACAACTAAACGAGATTGGCTGGTTCGACCAACTTGTCAAACCAACCTCACTATGATACCAACTGTCACAACCCGCATTTTTCATCGCCAAAAAAGTATATCAGAGTAAGGGAAAATGCGCATCATGATGTCACATCAGCAGGGGATAACTGTAGACACCCTGGGAAAAATCTGACTAAACACCTTTGTGAAAGATTTATAAGTTATTTAGAGAAAATTCAATTTTAGTTAAGCGGTTAGCCGTATCCTTCAGCTCAGTAGCTCATCTAGTCCACAAGAAAAATAGTTATATGCAGTGAAAAAAGACTTTGTTTACAAGATTAGACATCCTACATGAGTATAAACATCCCTAATGGGCAACTCATGGTATGCAAGACTCAAGATTTATAATAATAGAGAAATAGTTTACGGCCTTTTAAACATAGTGATTTAGATTTCAAACATGTCATGTATGAAGTACTATTAATAATTCTTTATACTTTAAAATACCTAACATGCAAGTTTGCATAAAACCTTCCCAGACAGCAAGTAAAAAACAACTACAAAAAGGTAAACAGATGCTAGCCAAGTATTCAATAATCCAAAAGAAACTACCAGTGGGTGTCAACAACCTGACACGAACCCATCAAAAGTAGGCAAGTCTGAACAAATAACCAAAATAACAAACAACCTCACGATAGTGAGGAAAACTGCTGCAATAACTACAGACCAAAAGTTACTACCCAACACAGCCGCTCCACCAGCTACAACCCTAAACCTGAGGAATTCAAAAGAAGAATACCACAGTAATAAAATACAAGTGGTAATGGAATTAATCAGGTAAAAGTACAAAGGCAAGAATGGGTTTACCATACCCGACTATAA
Source organism: Platanthera guangdongensis (assembly GCA_039583875.1). Lineage (NCBI taxonomy): Eukaryota > Viridiplantae > Streptophyta > Magnoliopsida > Asparagales > Orchidaceae > Platanthera > Platanthera guangdongensis. The sequence goes on along the minus strand of CM077163.1, from coordinate 44,065,530 downwards.
GAAATGCTGAAAAGTACAGCTGATTAGTCAAATAACATAGGTAAAGTAAAAGTCTGCAATGAACATATGCACCAAGTGCAGAACGAAGCCATGCTTTGACAGATTCTGCAAAGATTAGCATAAATAGCATAGAATGATCTAAGAAGCAAACTAAGCACAAAATATCTCAAAAATATGAGACATTAACACTTGGCAAAAACAACCAGGCTGGAGTCGGTGATCAAAACGTCCAAACTCGAACTACCAGATCCAAACGTCTCAATAAAGGCACTGCGGTGGTGACCACCTGTCCAACACAACCCAATAGTCAACAAAACAGAGACCAAAACCAAACCACCAACTATAATGAACCACAAACCAGCGTCTATTTGGTATTCCTTTATCCACTGCCAACGTTCCTAGCCGAAGAAACATCACACCACAACCAAATCTCAAGTCTAAACCCAAAAGAAAACTTAAACAAGTCCTAAAAACCATTCTAAGGACCACATAAGACGAATCCTACATGAAATGGCGAAAATATTCTAAGTCATGGCTAATTTCGGCAAATATACCCAACAAACCACAAGGATACTCGACGAATTTCACAACACTCGGCGAATATGACCTATTATACTTCAACGAATGCTACACGGTACTCGGCAAAATTTCATTGGCTTTACCTAACACTCGACACTTATAAGCCTAGACTATACTTGGCGATTCATCGACTATACTCAACGAATTAACCTAGATACTTGGCGAAATTTCCTTGGCTCTACCGACCACTCGACACTTATAAGCCTAGACTATACTCGGTGATTCATCGACTATACTCGACGAATTAATTTATATACTCGGCGAATTGGACTTTGCTTTAGGAATCTTGGCAATACTCATCAAATCCTACTCTACTGATACTCGACGAATTCGGCTAGCGATACTCACCGAAATTTCCTTAATAATTTTATAACCGGCTAACCTACCATATTCGATGAATTGAAAGTTCTCTAGACCTATACTCAGCAAAATGGACTTAATGATACTCGACGAATCCTTCTACGATATACGCTGAATTTTCCTTAACCTGAAATCCTATTCTTCATGCCTTATCCAAATATTTGCCCTAACCTAGGGGTTCTTTCCATGAATCTACCTACACAACTCCTACTCTCTAAAGGGGAGGAAGGAAGGAAAGAAAACATCAAGAAAACGGACATGCAAGTGGAAAATTCACTTGCCTCGAAACTTCGGAGAAATGTCACTCGCTTGCACCGCGACAAGGATCGACCGTGGAAAGGCCCTAATAATGATTCCTGAAACTTTTGGAGGAGAAAAAAGAGTCAAAATCACTAACCCTAACACCTAAAAATCGGGGAAACAAGAAGATCTTATGACGATCGCTTAGCCCTCAATGAGAGCTTTTCCGAATCTCTACTCCTTCGTCGAAACTGACCGTTGAAACTCCCTCTATCGTCGGCCGAATGCAAGTCCGTCCGCCGCTCCTCTTTCATTTTGCAATAACCGTCCGTCGGGTAGGGAAGAAGATGAGCAGGAAAAGACACGTGACCTAATGTCCGACCGTATATATATATGCATAAAAAATTAATATAACACATTATAATTAATAAACAATAGCCCAAACACGATCCAAAATCCAAATTAACTCAGAATCGTACGAAAATCGCACCGTAGATAAATACCCACTCTACGAATTTAACGATGAAGTCGAAATCCCAATCCGACATACCAAACCGGGGTAAAATACCACCTGAAGACAAAACACCATTGTATCCCTATAAAACACTCAACCAAGTCACCAAAACAGACCCAGCTTGCGAGGGAAGGCGCACAACCAAACCAAAAATCAACCACATAAGAAAACCCACTGAGCAAACCCGTGCTCCAACAAGCGACACTCGTTAACTATGCATTATCGTAATGCCCTGACATCAAAAATACGTCACTACGGGAATTAAATTAAACATTGAAAAATTAGGGCGTTACAACCACCTCTCCTAAAAGGAAGTTTCGTCTTGAAACTTAATATAAATAGGATCAAATCCAAAAACAAAATGAAAGCAAACATTGTTGAAACCGGAATCCGGTCTCCGTGGAGTTCGAGATCCCAAAAGAGGGGTTACCGCGCACCTACTGCACTCAAGCGAATAGTCTAGGCACAAGACTAGGAACATAAGGGACAGACCCAAGGTCTCAGCGTGGAGGTCTCACCACATACCCGAAAGACTAACAGACTCTTCCCCTCCCAAGCCAAAGATGAGCTAATTAGGCACCTTTGGAAGGCTCTCTTGGACGACCAGAACACCTAAGGAGGATCTCAAGATCCACTCCATTTTAACTAGAGGTTCCACCTCGGGTCTACGTAAAACGCCCTTCATCGGCCGTACAAATAACATAACCTCCCCGAACAGTTCTATTTTATACATCCCCGATTGGGCCGCCAACAATGTAATATAGGTCTTCTAGGACCGGCACAAACTTGGGCTTAAGCCCGCTACTCCCCGCTTGGTACTGCAACACATGTACGCCAACGTCTCGATAAGCGACTGCCAGCTGAACAACCGTCGGCTAACTTAAGCTGGCCAAATATATTGCACCCACCCCTTTTTCGGGGGCCGTGGCGTGCATTCCCTGCAAATTGATAATATGCAACTTCCTCGGAGTCTTCTCCGGGAACCCCAGAACATCACCAATCCGGCTCACATGTCCGGATGGGCTTCACACAGCATGCCTAAACCCGTACGCATGCTTCCGGGTGCTTATGAAATTAATTACAGGGACGTACACGTCAACCTGTCGGAGAGCTCCCTTCCCCACACCCATTAGTGGAGAGGGGCTTCCATAGCTTTTGATTTCTATCAAATACCAATGTTCCTCTGTGGTAAGATAGGTCTTTTCCTAAAAAAAGAGGTTAGAAATTCTGGACCCAGATTACCTTGGGTCCTGGTTCTCTTTTATAGTAATTAGAAATAAAAGAATATCCAGGTTGATTTTTATAACCAAGTGAATGATATTTCCTAAGAGGGATTATCCACTCAGTAAAAGGATTGGTAAAATTTTGCGTTTGATTATAATTCTGAAGAGAGTAAAAATTTCTGTTCTGAAATTTTGAGTTCGACGAATTAAAGTAATTTCGTCGACCTGAGTTCGACGAATGATATTGAGTTCGTCGAGCTCTATTCACAGAATGATAGTAGTTGTTTTTTGTATTCCATTTTCGTCGATCTCTGTTCGATGAAGTGTATTTATTTCGTCGAGCATAGATTCCTGGACAGTTAAAATCAAAATCTCTGTTCACAGTTCGTCGAGCTTTGTTCGACAAATGATGTTATTTTTGTTGAGCTCGGTTCGACGAATTATTTTGAACAAAAATTTTCTGAAGATTTTTAGATTGATTTGATTTATTCTATTGCAATTCTTCAGTAATCTTATCTGTGTCCTTTAATTTATCTTTTCCTTTAATTGATTCTAAATAACTTATTCGTTCAAGAGCATGTTTTAAATCTTCTTTGAGTTTTATATTTTCAGAAGATACCTTATTTAATTTCTCTCTGAGAAGTTTTATTTCCTTCTCAGATTGAATTAAGTCTTTACATAATAATTTGAAATCAGTTTTAAATTTTTTTGATGAAAGGTTAAGGGTAGAGATTACCTGATCTTCTTCTGATTCACATTCTGATTCTTCTTCAGAGTCAGATTCTTTATCAGGATTGCTGCAGGAGGCATTTATTGCCATTAGGCAATATTCTGTTTCTCTTGACTCTTCTTCATCTTTAGTTGTACAAGATGAAGCGTTAGAGTCACTCCAGGTTTTAGCTTCAGGGTTTCTTTCTTTAGTTGATCCAGCAACCATTGCAGTGAGGGAGTCCCACATGTTTTTTGCAGATGAACATTCAGCAACTTCATGAAAAATGTCATCAGACATTCATTGTGCAAGAATGTTAATTGCTTGTGCATCAGCAATCTTCAGTCTTTTCTGGGCATCTGTCCATTGCGATGATGGAACAGCATTGGTACTTGTTATTTCCTGAAGTTGAGTTGGTCCTGACAAAATGGAATTAAAAATATTTTCATCAATGGAGTTCATATAAAACCTAATCCTTGTCTTCCATAGTGCAAGCTTATCTAGATTGCACATAGGTGGTCTGGTGCTTGAAAACTCTTCATTTTGTGCCATGATAAACTCTAAAGATGTATAAGATCTATCAGATCATTTTGGTTCAGGTGTTAGCCTATACAACCAAAGAACCTTGCTCTGATACCAATTTAAAGTAAGGGATAGGTCTTAACTTGCACTAGTTAGAGTTATATATATAGAAAAAAATCACAGCACAAAAGCAAAGAAAAGAAAGCAAGCAACACAGATGACACAAGGATTATAGTGCTTCCCCTTAACTGGGTACATCCACTCTTTTACCACCCTGGTAGGAATCCACTAGCAAGTTTTGATCAAGTGACTGCCACCAATAAGCTTTTGATCAGGTGCTCAAAAACCAGTCCTCAAGTCTTTTGGTCAGGTGACTTGCAACCAGGAATAACTTTTGAAGGGAGTTATAACCCTGTACACAGGAGAGGGAAAAGAAGTGATGTTGTCTTCTCTGTCTCAAATACAACTGAAAGAAGACTAGTGGATGTTGATGATGTCAAAGCTCCCCCTGAGATATTGAATGGTTCAGGATAAAGGGAAGCTTTGCTTCAGGGTGTAGGCCTTCAGATTGATGGTGTCTCCAACAAGCTTCTTAGACTGATATGAATGTGTGTCTCTTGAAAAGCCCAGAGCAGATGGAGAACTCTGTGAATATGTTGATTGATGCAAAGTTCCTCCTTCTCTATAAACGAAAAAGCCTTCACTGTGTCTCTATCTTGTTGTCTGCTTCTATCTTTTTGTAAATCTCTTTATATCTATTTGGATTCATTTATCTTGATAACGGCTGAGGCATTCTCGAGAGTAGAAGAAACCTTGGGAATTAATTCACAAATAATTAAGAAACTGCCCACTTTGAATTACTATTTCCATCGGGAATGTTTATCACTAAATGTGCTGACTGTAATTAATCCTTAATCTAATCTGCCAACTGTAAATAAATAGGCCTGGAATATCTGCACAGAATTCATCGACCGGAGCTCGCAGATCGTCGAGCTCAGCTGGATTTCATCGAGCAGAGTTTCTTGCTTGATATCAGAGTTCGTCGACCTGAGTTCAGGGATGGAACTCAGAGTTCGTCGACCTTAGATCGATGTTCGTCGACCTGAGTTCGACTATCGTCGAACTGATTTTCTGACTACATTTCTCAGAATTCTTTCAGCAATTCTGGAGAGTCCTTCTGAGGAAGAACTGAAAGTAAACCTATGACTGATGAGTTGTAAATATACGTGTTTTTATATACATTAAATAAGATATATTAGTTTCTTTTTGTAATTTTTAGTTGTTTTTCCTTAATAAAATGCTTCCTTTTTGTAAATATTTTCTAACTTAGAGTTATTTTTGTTTTCTGAATTTTTCAGGAAAAATTGCCAAAAAATCAAAGTACACGCCCGTGTACTGTTGGTCACGCCCGTGACCAGGGCGTGATACGTCAAATTCCCGAGAAATGACATATTATTGAAGAAATAGCGTGACACGCCCGTGTCACGCCCGTGTCACCCAAGTCACGCCCGTGACCCATGCCTGTGACCATCCAGATCGACGGAATCGCGCTCAACGATCGTCGACCCAGCTGACACGCCCGTCGACACGCCTGTGTCACCCGACACGGGGCGTGACCCAAGCCCGTGTCACTCCACTCGACGATTTCAGCTCGACATTCGTCGAGTGTCGACACCAGCCGACACGCCCAGAGTCACGCCCGTGACCTGGGGCGTGACCTTTCCAGCTAGCCCGACAAGACCTGCACGGCGACTTTCGGCGCGCACCGCGCCCAGATCCACCGGCTTGACACGCCCCCTGTCATGCCCGTGACCTAGGGCGTGACCACTGCGAGACCGACACGTGTCCAGCCCGAAGTCAACTTTCCCGTCAAATCGCCGGCCGCCTTCCAAATAGTACTGTCACGCCCCCTGTCACGCCCGTGACCAAGGGCGTGACCCATGTAAATTTTTTCTATAAATTCAGAGGTTCTGCTCTGGATTTCTGTTCCCTTTTTGGATCCATTTTGCTTAAGTGTTGTGCTGCTGGAATGCTTCCAAATGCTATGTAAGAGATATTTTCTCCCCCTCTCCTTAGCTTTTTGTTTTCGTTCCTTTGTAACCGTGTTTTTACTTAATAAATGTGTTATTTTCGTCTCTTTATATGGTGTTGTAATGAGTCTAAGCAAAACTCTCTTAAGCAATCTTATTTTTCATTTTGTTTTAACTTAGTTTTTGTTCTCTTTGTAATGGGTGTATGTGTGTATGAGGTTAGAGTTTTACTTTAATGTTTTCATTAACTTTACTTAGATTTGTTTAGATTAGGTTTTTTATAGCTTTCTATCTCATTGTTATAAACCCGTAAAATTGATTTCAAAGTGATTTTCATTTCTTTTAAGTTAGATTTTTCTTTTTAGGATATAAAACCTTTTCATTATTTTCAGTTTATTTTCACTTTTTAATCAGTTTTACGGAGTTATAGGAATGATTATATAGTCGTTTTAATTTTTCGCGCACTTAGTTTTTCATTTTAATCTTTTGCTCTTTTATTTTTTTTTTTTTTTTTTTTTTTTCGTTCTCTTTTTATGCATTTCTACCGCATTCTAGCGGTAGAAATGTATTCGTTTTTATTTTTCGATCACTTTCATTTTGCGTTTATTTGCAAACCTTTTTGCCCCGTTTAATTTTTATTTTGGCTTTTTATGCATTTCTACCGCATTATAGCGGTAGAAATGCAGTTGTTTTAATTTTTCGGTAACTTAGTTTTTCTTAATTTTTTCGCTCATGTGTGTGTGCGCATTTATTTCCGCCTACTCGTTAAGAGTTAAATGGCGCAATGCTTTTATTTCATTTCAGTAGAGTGCGTGTGTTTTCATTTATGTCGTGTGCGTGTGTTTTACTTTCCTGTAGAGTGAGTGTGTTTACTTTATGTCGAGAGAGAGTGTGCGTGCGTTGCATTTATTTTGTCCTAATCGTTTGAGTAGGACCCGTACTTATTTTCTCCTACTCATTTGAGTAGGACTTGCGTGTGTGCGTTTTACTGCTTTCATTTCTCCCGCCCACGCATTTGCGCCGGGACTCGCAATTTACAGCTTTCTTCAGTCCTACTCGTTTGAGTAGGACTTGCAATTTTCAGCTTTCCTTTTCTGCTTTCATTTTACTGCTTTCATTTACTGCTTTCATTTACTGCTTTCTTTATCGCTTTATTTTCCGCTTTTTCCGCAAGCCGTCCCCATTCCGATGAGTGGCTAACAGTTCTTAGCCCTCGGCATCGAAGAGCATTGGGACAGATAAAGTAGCTTAAAATAATTAAAGGTCGTATTTTTCTAATTAATTAAAAGTACTTAAGGTTTGCCCGGGGTTAACGACGCGTAGGACCACATATCGATGTGTGGGCCCTATTTCCGTTTTCCATACGCTCGCCAAGAGGCCGTGCGTATGGACAGATCACCCCTTGGTAAAGAGAGTTCCGCACTAACCCTCGAGAGAGGAGGCGCGCCAACTCTACCGGATTGGGTTCCCCACCCAATAGCGGGGTTCTTAGCGTAATGCGGGCGTTAAGAGGAATCCTTCGTCGGACTAACGTTCGGTCGAATAGTCTTAGCGTTCAGGTGAGCGATAGTCCTAGAGATAGGTGAGCTCATTTTAGTGGAACCTCCATGGCCAAGTCTTCGCCTTAATTAATTAGAAATTTAGGAGCTCTTTTTATTTAAAGTCTATTTTAGTTCATTTGTTTTTTCGGTGCCATCGAGCTAAGCTCTTCATCGACACCACCTTCAAGCTTTCTTTTCGTGCTTTCTTTTTTTCTTTCTGCCATTTTCTGCCTTTTTATTATATATAAATATCCCGACAAGATAATTATCGGTAAAATAATAGTCCCCTCCAGGGAAGAGTAGAAATAATCGAACGGGACCCGAGAACAATACGACCTCGATATTCCACCCGGAATATCCTGTACTACTCACGATAGGTGCACTTGCCTCCTTTCGTTAAAACTCGATCTAAACCTTTTTATATCCAAAATAAATAAATACGCGCGCCCCGTTTTCTTAAATAAATTCACTTCCGCCTTTTTCTCAAATAAAACCGTCGGGTCGCCGCGTGACCGTAAATAATTTTGGAGTTTTAACCTGCATCAAGTTTTTGGCGCCGTTGCCGGGGATCAAGTTTTAACCTGCATCAAGTTTTTGGCGCCGTTGCCGGGGAATTTTCGGTTCGTTATTTTAAACCCTGGAAATCTATTAATTTTACCTATATCTATATATATAACAAAAATTAAAAATGACCAACAAAAATAATATAATAATAATCATAATAATAATAATAAATACTAAAAAAATATATATTTACAAATTTATAAAAAAAAAAAATTTGAAAAACTTACAAAACCAAAAAAATTTTGAAAAACCTTAAAAATTAAAAATTTGAAAAAACTATAAAACTAAAAAAAACCTAAATAAAAAACAACTAAAACCCAAAAAAATGAAAAAACAAAAAAACTTAACAAAAAAATTTTATTTTTCATTCTTTTAATAAAAAGACAAAAAAAAAACTATACAACAAACAAAACTAAAAAAAACATTCGAAAAAAAAAATGAAAAAACACCTAAAAAATAAAAAACGTCCTTAACAACACAAAAAATACAAGTGTATATATTTTGTCTTTATTTTTTAACTTGTTTTATTTTGTTTTGTTTCGCTTCGGCGCGCTTACATTCTTGTGCACGTTAGGGGTGCGCATTTCCATCACACTCACGTAGCTAAGGCCTTAGCTACCTTCGACTCCCCCACGCACTTGCCCCCCCTACCGCCTGCAACCCTTTAGCCGAATTTTTCGTTTTTTTTTGTTTTTTCTATTATTGTTTTGCTCTTCTTTCCTCTTCTAATATTAATGCAGCGTTTCAACCTGCGCCTTCCCGGACTCGTCTAAGGGAAGCTCCTACCCTCCCTTTTTCTTTTTGTACTTATTATATTTTGTATATTATCTGTTCCGCATACTTAGATTGCAACATTGGGGACAATGTTGGGTTTAAGTATGGGGGTGTTTTCCTATACTGCATTTTTTTTATTCTGTACTCATCAAAGCTACAAAAAAAATTTGCAAAACTTAAAATCTAAAATTTTTTTCTTGTTTTTATTATCATAAAACGTCAAAAAAATTCATAAAACTCAAAAAATTCAAAAAAAAACTTTTTTACTTTGTAAATAGTTTTTGTAAAAAAAAATCTCTCTTCCCCCCCTCTTCTTCTCTTTTTTGTAAAAACTTGCGTCTTGCCTGCCCGCGACGTTCGACTCATCGAACCAACCATTCAAATAAGAGTCTGTTCGCGAGGCCGCAATCAAGTTTTTACTTTGCTTTTTTGTAAAAATCTCTCTTTCCCCCCTATCTTCTTTGTAAATAACTCTTCTTTCTCTCCACTTTCTTGTAAATAATTTATCCTCAAAAACTAAAAATAATAATAAAAAAAAATTATTAGGAAAACCAAAAATCCAAAAAAAGAAAATAAACTCTAAAAATCCTAAAAAGATAATAATTAAAACCAAAAAAATGATAAAAACTCTAAAAAATTCCAAAAAATATTTTGTTAATTATGTAACAAAATAATTCGAATATACCATATCTTAACCCTTTTTGCTTTCCACAAATCTAGTTTCGAGTTAATTTATATGCGAATTTTAGTTATTCTTTGCTTACTATTCGTTTATTAATTAAAGTTTGATAGATTTAAGTGTCTGGGGTTAAGATTTAAAGAATTTTTTATGTCTTTTCCTTATAATAGGGAACTTGTTTTTCACCACCACTTCTAATTTTATAAATAGAAGCTCGTTTTTTATGTTAAAAAATAACATCCATGGATTTCAATTATTTCTACTTCATGCTTTTAGAAATATCAGAACGTTCATTTTAAAAAGGTTGCTCTCAAAACTTTTTTATTAAAATCTAGTTTTATTTTTGAAAAAAAATAAACCCACTTCCTTTTTTTTTCATGTCTTACTTGACGTGATTACCCCCTATCCTTTAAAAGATCCTATATCAATGGGAATAAGATTTCGTTCCGTAAACATAGACACCCAATAATTTAAAAAGATTATATATGGAGTAAGAGGATAAAATTCATTACTCCTACAAATATACATTGAGTTAATTTTATCCTTATGAAGTTGAAAATCAAAAATCATATTAGGAAAATAAGATTTCGTTTTCCTAATAATCCAAAAAGAAAAAAAAAATTGGAGGTTCGAGAAAAAATTACCTCACCTCAATATCCAAGCCTTTTTCATAAACCACCAAACCACTTATCTCATTTCAATGATTCTAGACTTAATTTAAATTTTTTTGAGAGCATAATTTTTAAATTGCATTATTTCCTTTAACTTTTTTTAAGCTAAGGTTTTTTATATAAATCCAATCCATCTTTATTAAACTAACAAAAATAAATTTTTGCTTTCTATTTTATTTTTTCTAGAAGTCTTTTTGAAACTCTTCCTCTATTCATAACATTTCATAAATTATGATTTAATTCTTTAACCCCGGATGTTTATTTTGATCTTACTTTTAATTAATTCAAGCGGTAGCTAAACTTAGGATTTCTTTTATTCCTTATAAGTTCATCTCCAACTTTTGCTCTGGAATAGCAAAAGCTTAAGTATGGGGGTATTTGATGAGTTGTAAATATACGTGTTTTTATATATATTAAATAAGATGTATTAGTTTCTTTTTGTAATTTTTAGTTGTTTTTCCTTAATAAATTGCTTCCTTTTTGTAAATATTTTCTAACTTAGAGTTATTTTTGTTTTCTGAATTTTTCAGGAAACATTGCCAAAAAATCAAAGTACACGCCCGTGTACTGTTGGTCACGCCCGTGACCAGGGCGTGATACGTCAAATTCCCGAGAAATGACATATTATTGAAGAAATAGCGTGACACGCCCGTGTCACGCCCGTGTCACCCAAGTCACGCCCGTGACCCATGCCCGTGACCATCCAGATCGACGGAATCGCGCTCAACGATCGTCGACCCAGCTGACACGCCCGTCGACACGCCCGTGTCACCCGACACGGGGCGTGACCCAAGCCCTTGTCACTCCACTCGACGATTTCAGCTCGACATTCGTCGAGTGTCGACACCAGCCGACACGCCCAGAGTCATGCCCGTGACCTGGGGCGTGACCTTTCCAGCTAGCCCGACAAGACCCGCGCGGCGACTTTCGGCGCGCACCGCGCCCAGATCCACCGGCTTGACACGCCCCCTGTCACGCCCGTGACCTAGGGCGTGACCACTGCGAGACCGACACGTGTCCAGCCCGAAGTCAACTTTCCCGTCAAATCGCCGGCCGCCTTCCAAATAGTACTGTCACGCCCCCTGTCACGCCCGTGACCAAGGGCGTGACCCATGTAAATTTTTTCTATAAATTCAGAGGTTCTGCTCTGGATTTCTGTTCCCTTTTTGGATCCATTTTGCTTAAGTGTTGTGCTGCTGGAATGCTTCCAAATGCTATGTAAGAGATATTTTCTCCCCCTCTCCTTAGCTTTTTGTTTTCGTTCCTTTGTAACCGTGTTTTTACTTAATAAAATGTGTTATTTTCGTCTCTTTATATGGTGTTGGAATGAGTCTAAGCAAAACTCTCTTAAGCAATCTTATTTTTCATTTTGTTTTAACTTAGTTTTTGTTCTCTTTGTAATGGGTGTGTGTGTGTATGAGGTTAGAGTTTTACTTTAATGTTTTCATTAACTTTACTTAGATTTGTTTAGATTAGGTTTTTTATAGCTTTCTATCTCATTGTTATAAACCCGTAAAATTGATTTCAAAGTGATTTTCATTTCTTTTAAGTTAGATTTTTCTTTTTAGGATATAAAACCTTTTCATTATTTTCAGTTTATTTTCACTTTTTAATCAGTTTTACGGAGTTATAGGAATGATTATATAGTCGTTTTAATTTTTCGCGCACTTAGTTTTTCATTTTAATCTTTTGCTCTTTTATTTTTTTTATTTTATTATTATTTTTTTTTTCGTTCTCTTTTTATGCATTTCTACCGCATTCTAGCGGTAGAAATGTATTCGTTTTTATTTTTCGATCACTTTCATTTTGCGTTTATTTACAAACCTTTTTGCCCCGTTTAATTTTTATTTTGGCTTTTTATGCATTTCTACCGCATTCTAGCGGTAGAAATGCAGTTGTTTTAATTTTTCGATAACTTAGTTTTTCTTAATTTTTTCGCTCATGTGTGTGTGCGCATTTATTTCTGCCTACTCGTTAAGAGTTAAATGGCACAATGCTTTTATTTCATTTCAGTAGAGTGCGTGTGTTTTCATTTATGTCGTGTGCGTGTGTTTTACTTTCCTGTAGAGTGAGTGTGTTTACTTTATGTCGAGAGAGAGTGTGCGTGCGTTGCATTTATTTTGTCCTACTCGTTTGAGTAGGACCCGTATTTATTTTCTCCTACTCATTTGAGTAGGACTTGCGTGTGTGCGTTTTACTGCTTTTATTTCTCCCGCCCACGCATTTGCGCCGGGACTCGCAATTTACAGCTTTCTTCAGTCCTACTCGTTTGAGTAGGACTTGCAATTTTCAGCTTTCCTTTTCTGCTTTCATTTTACTGCTTTCATTTACTGCTTTCATTTACTGCTTTCTTTATCGCTTTATTTTCCGCTTTTTCCGCAAGCCGTCCCCATTCCGATGAGTGGCTAACAGTTCTTAGCCCTCGACATCGAAGAGCATTGGGACAGATAAAGTAGCTTAAAATAATTAAAGGTCGTATTTTTCTAATTAATTAAAAGTACTTAAGGTTTGCCCGGGGTTAACGACGCGTAGGACCACATATCGATGTGTGGGCCCTATTTCCGTTTTCCATACGCTCGCCAAGAGGCCGTGCGTATGGACAGATCACCCCTTGGCAAAGAGAGTTCCGCACTAACCCTCGAGAGAGGAGGCGCGCCAACTCTACCGGATTGGGTTCCCCACCCAATAGCGGGGTTCTTAGCGTAATGCGGGCGTTAAGAGGAATCCTTCGTCGGACTAACGTTCGGTCGAATAGTCTTAGCGTTCAGGTGAGCGATAGTCCTAGAGATAGGTGAGCTCATTTTAGTGGAACCTCCACGGCCAAGTCTTCGCCTTAATTAATTAGAAATTTAGGAGCTCTTTTTATTTAAAGTCTATTTTAGTTCATTTGTTTTTTCGGTGCCATCGAGCTAAGCTCTTCATCGGCACCACCTTCAAGCTTTCTTTTCGTGCTTTCTTTTTTTCTTTCTGCCATTTTCTGCCTTTTTATTATATATAAATATCCCGACAAGATAATTATCGGTAAAATAATAGTCCCCTCCAGGGAATAGTAGAAATAATCGAACGGGACCCGAGAACAATACGACCTCGATATTCCACCCGGAATATCCTGTACTACTCACGATAGGTGCACTTGCCTCCTTTCGTTAAAACTCGATCTAAACCTTTTTATATCCAAAATAAATAAATACGCGCGCCCCATTTTCTTAAATAAATTCACTTCCGCCTTTTTCTCAAATAAAACCGCCGGGTCGCCGCGTGACCGTAAATAATTTTGGAGTTTTAACCTGCATCAAGTTTTTGGCGCCGTTGCCAGGGATCAAGTTTTAACCTGCATCAAGTTTTTGGCGTCGTTGCCGGGGATCAAGTTTTAACCTGCATCAATGACCCATGACTATACATTGTGAGTCAATCTAAACAAACCTAATAGTGATCCTTTCCCAAATCAGAACTAGGGTTCCAACACACGGTGAAGAACTTGGTCTAATAAATCTGTTCTAAAGCAACTCATCCAATTGGGTGCGCAGCTCCTCCAGCTTGCGCGGGGTCATACGATACGATGCCTTAACAATAGGACGAGTACCCAGCTCCAAACCTATGATGAACTCCACGTATATCTTGGGTGAAAGACCGAGAAGATTATCAGGAAATATATTAGGAAATCCGCGCACAACAGCAATCTCCTCAACTCACGACAAACCACTATCGGTCGCCAACACCAAAACCAAATAGGTAAAACATCCAGAATTCATAAGCTTCTGAGCATATACCGCAGAAATAATCGAAGAAACTTGGTGCCGAAAAACTTAAACGCTCCTGGGTTGACCATTGTCCATCTTAATGTCCAAGCGCTTGACCTTGCATTGGATGACCGCATCATACTTGGACAACCAGTCCATCCCCCAAATCACATCAAAATCTTCCAAGTCTATAACCTCAGATCGACAACGTATAAAAAATCTCCTAATAGAATAAGACAACTCTGAATGCCTTAGTCCGAAACCACTGAATCGCTAGAGGGAAACTTGACACAAAATGAGTCGCCAACAAGATCGAGGGTCAAATTGTGACACTTTATGAAGGCCCTAGCCACGAACGAGTGGGTAGCACCGGAATCGAAAAGAACACATGCCCAGCGGTTCTTAACCTTAAACTTCACTATAAAAATGTACACGTAACTAAGGGAATGAACATCGAAACTACAACTACAATCTAAAAGGTAGAAATAGGTTAAGATCTAACCTACAGTCAATTGAGAAGACGTCTGAGCTTCCTCAAATGACACCACGTTCAGCTTGCCCTTCCCCTTGTCCAATGGATGCGGTGGCGACAAGGGCTGAAGTGGAACTAGTTGCAATGGGGACTTAGTGTAACACCCCAGTTTTCTGAACGAGACTTTGGAAGCTATCGTCTGTAGGTAGTAGTTATCGCCCAGCGGTAGCTTGGCGTTGAGTGGCCAGGCATTTAGAGCATTGAGTGGCGAGGCGTTGAGAGCGTTGAGTGGTCGAGCAGTGAGTGCTAGCACGCCACGTTAGTTAGGTACCGCTCGACGATAGCTCTGATTCATCGAGCATCGATCGAAAGATCTGTTCGTCGAGCACTGGAGGGTTAACACCCGACAATAGTAGCTATCGCCCGGTGATAACCCTGTTTCGTCGAACAAAGTGCCCAGTTCGTCGAACACTAAGTTTTCGAGAAAATTTCGAGTTCTCGAGAAAAACTCTACCGCTCGGTGTTAACATTATCGCCAGTGTTAGCGCGACATTATTTTTTGGCCGAGCGCTCAGGAACCTACTGCTCGGAGGTAGGTAGCTACCACCCGGTAGTAGCAGACGGAAGCAGTTACGTCGTGTGGCTTTATAGCCGTCCGATTTCATTTAAGATTCAATCCTAAGGCCTAAGACTCTCCTCCAGAGTGCTTATATAGGGCTGAACAGTTGTTTCTCTTCATTTTCTCTTTTGGGAAGTGAGAGTTAGAGTTTTGAGGAGAAAGGAGGGAGGAGGAAGAAGAGAGCTTTCTTCCGCCATTGACGGAGCTTCAGACCTTCGATCGTCGTTCCGAGGCCAGATCCGGGTAGAGAACTTGGAGGCGCTCGTTTTCATCCATGCAAGATAAGGGTTTCATGGCTAAGAAGAGGAGTCGTAAGGTAACGCCACTTCTCTTCTCGGTTATAGGTTGCGTGCATGACATCTTTTCCTTTTATTGATTTTATTTCAACCATATAGGCACCAAATCTCTCAAATGAGAGGGATTTGGGTTGCCATTGTTCAAGTCGAGCCACTGGGTCAATTGTGTCCGTCCCCGGCATGATATTGCATTAGAGATCCGCTCCGTTTGCAGATTAGGCATTGTGGGTGAATCCGTAGTCATGACAGTTAGTCCGACTCGGTGATGTTGCATAGCGAGCCTTAAGGATTTTGTAGAAATCCGTTAGCGACAAGATGTCATTTATGATGTTGTATGTCCCCACTTATCCCGCCCGAGTACGCATAATCAAAACCGGACAAGGTTAGCTCCACTATGATGATAGATGGTTTCCTTAGGGCGCAAGACTGGATAAGGTAAGCTTCGTTGTGATGGGAGGTGGTTTCCTTGGGGCATGGGACCGGAAAAGGTTAGCTCCGTTGTGACGGTAGATGGTTTCCTTGGGGCACAGGAACATTACAGTACGAATGTTGGATTTAGGTGGGAAAGGCTTGGGATTGTAATGTGCTAAGGCGTGACTTATCTCTGCAGTCGGCTGGCTAGCCCATGACATTGCAAAGTCATGTGTGGAGAGTGTCCCGACAAGACAAGTCCCCTTTTGTGAACTGACGAGAGCACCGAGCTTTGGGCAAGCCCGGACGATTCCAGTTGGGTCCCGCTGGGTCTCCTTCGGTAGACTTGATCTCGATATTGGAGTCGGGCCTGGGTCGTCACAAATGGGTGGGGTCTAGTAAGGGTTCTTATCGACTTGTTTGTGTTTGTGGCTTGTATGCTGTTTGGGGGAAATTAGAGTAACCTTGTGTTTGCGGCTTGTATTCCATTTGGGGGAATTTAGAGTACCTTTGTGTTTGCGGTTTGTATGCCGTTTGGGTGGAATTTAGAGGTCCCTTGTGTTTGCAGCAAGAACTCCGAAGGTGAAATTGGAAGTACCCGATATGATGATGTGTTAGAAGCATACACTTTAGGGTGCCTTGGGTGAAACCCAGGATTACATTCATGCTGCATTATAGGCCCCTTTTATTATATGCTCAACATAGAAATGTGTTTGCTGTATGAGACATCCAAACCTGTTTTACAGCTTTAAATGTATTTATATTATTGTATATGAAGTGCTGACCTGCAGGGTGATGGAGTGCCCCGGGGTCCATTAGGGATGACCAGGAGGAGATGTGTTGGTTACACAGTTGAGGTCTGTCTTTGCTGACCCACGCTACAAACAAAGTTTTACAGGGCAAGGATCACAAGCAGGAGCAAGTTTACCGACCAAAAAGGCCTAAGCCGCATGAAGTGATCTTTCTATTATTTGCATGTATTTTTATTGAATGTTATGCTCCATGAAATGTAATCTGGTTTGCATGCTGAGGTAGCTTAGGAGTGCATGTGCACGTTACTATTGTTTAATGATGCTTAAGTCTTGGACTTATGATGTGTAAGGCCCTAAGGCCATTTTGATACTCTTGGTTTGGTGGATAACTTCTAGTCTTGATTGTATGTTTCTGCTGTTGATGTCTGAGTTTTGAGTTTGGGTAGTTTACATATCATCTTTTAATGCTGAAGCTGTGGATTCTGTATGTTGTGGGGCCCCAGACGGACCCATATTATAAGGTCATTACAGGGGAGGTGTTACAATTTGGTATCAGAGGGAGGTTAGTTTCCAAGCCATGTATTCGTGGACGAATGTCCTAAATAAATTGCGTTAAAAAGTTATCCACGTAGAAGTATTGCGGGACCATGAGTGTCCTTGTGTCTAGTTGTGCGACTAGAAGCAAGCTGAGTTTGCAAGTTTCATGTTGGAGGGCGATGCTACGCTGTTGTGGGTGAGCCATGGCGTTCACCAGTTTCCTGGTCGTACCCCGACCATGGAGGAGTTCGGGGATGCTTTCTTGAAGAAGTATATTCTCGCGTCGACAAGGCTAACCCTTTAGAGGAAGTTTCTACAATTGGTGCAGCGGGATAAGACGGTGAACGAGTATGTTCAGGAATTTACTCGGTTGGGTCGTTATGATGGAACGACCATGACTGACAATGTGTAGAGGGACAAACTCTTCTACCACAGACTGAGGGAGAATCTGAGAAAACCCCTCATATCTATGAAGAATACAAGGTTCAATGAGCTGGTTGAGGCTACCAAAACTTTGGAGAGCAATTTGGAGCGAACCCAACGACGGAACGGTTTTGCTGCCAAACAGGGGGAAGGAAAACCATCTCATTCGCAAGGAAAATCTGAAGGAAGTAGGTGGAAAAATAAGCCCCGTTCCTACAAGAATTGGGAGAAGGATAGTACGACGTCGGCGGGGGGGGGGGGGGGGGGGGGGGTCTCGCTTCAAGGGACAACAACCGTGTTACCAGTGTGGCAAACTGGGCCACATAGATCGTTTTTGTATTGAGGGTGGCGCAGAGCAGGGGCCGAGACAAGAACAGTCGGTGCGCTCCTAGCCCAGCACAACGGAGAAATGAAAGATGATGGAGTCCAGCACTTCTCGTTTCCAACCCGTGCAGCCAAGGGAGTATAACCTTGGGCAGCAGGAAGTGATCCACCAACCCGATGTGGTGACAGGTATGAACGTTTGAGTTAATCATTTTTTATCTTAGACTTTCAGGATCGTTTATGTATGTTGCCTATGTTTTAGGCTTTGTGTTAGTTTCTGGGTACCTAGGTAGGGTATTGTTTGATACGGGAGCGTCACAATCCTTCCTTGCGAAAGCTTTATCCGGAGGATTGGAGTTGAGACGTTCCCGATAGATGCAGAGATGAAGGTGCGCATGCTTAATGGATCATCCATGACTACCGGGGCGAAGGGGCGCATTTGTTGGAGTCTATACGGAGTTTACTTAACGTTGGTAACGGTGGTTCTACCGTTGGTTGAGTTCGATTTAATATTGGGAATGGATTGGCTTGCAAAGCAGCGTGCCAGTATTGACTGCCAATCTAAGGTGATGACCCTGAGAAGTGAAGGGCAGGCCAAAGTTACGTTTGAGGGCCTTAGTGGAGTGGCCTGATCCCTGATTTCGAACATGTAGTTGGAGCAGGCAGTTAACCAGGGAGGAGTAGCACTTGTAGCCTTGTTGGAGGTTCATCTTTCCAGGCTGTCACTTGGAGATGTGCCAGTAGTGGCAGAGTTCGAGGATGTGTTTCCCGAGGAGCTTCCTGGAGCACCTCCTCGATGGGAGATCGACTTCTCGATTGAGTTAGTGCCAGAGGCTAGGCCGGTGTTATGTCCTCCCTTTAGGATGACACCAAAAGAGTTGGCCGAACTCAAAGTTCAGTTACAGGAACTGTTGGAGCAGGGGTATATTAGAACTAGTTCTTCAGCTTGGAGTGCGTCAGTGTTGTTTGTGAAGAAGAAAGATGGTAGTATGCAGTTGTGCATAGACTACCAAGAGTCTAATAAACTGACTGTCAAGAATAAGTATCTGATTCCTCGGATAGTTGACCTGTTCAACCAGTTGGTGGGGTCAGTGGTGTTTTCTAAGTTGGACTTGAAGTCAGGATACTATCAGTTGCGGATTAGAGATGAGGACATACCTAAGACGGCTTTTGGAATGAGGTATGGTCATTTCGAGTTCTCGTGATGCAGTTCGGGTTGACAAACGCATCATCAGTATTCATGGATTTGATGAATCAAGTATTTCGTGAATACTTGGACTCTTTTGTTATCGTCTTTATTGATGATATCTTGGTATACTCCAAATCGGAGGCGGAGCATGAGACTCAATTACGATTGGTGTTGCAAGTGTTGAGAGAGAACCATCTTTATGCAAAGTTCTCAAAGTGCGAGTTCTGGTAGGAGAAGGTGGCATTTCTGGGCCATGTGACTAGTGGTGATGGGGTGGCAGTGGATCTTGCAAAAGTGGAGGCCATCAGGGATTGGCCAGTTTTGAGAACCCTTGCGGAAGTTCGAAGTTTCCTTGGACTAGCCAGGTACTATAGAAGGTTTGTGGAAATTGTTTTGCGGATAGATCTACCCCTCACTTCTCTAACTCGTAAGGATCAAAAGTTTGTGTGGACACAAGAGTGCAATCAGGCGTTAGACAGCCTGAAGGAAAGACTGATGACAGCTCCAATCCAAAGTCTGCCTAAAGGGACTGAAGGATTTCAGATTTTCAGTGACGCGTTAGGATACGGTTTGGGTTGTATGTTGGTGCAATATGGCAGTGTTATAGCTTTTAGGTCTAGGCAGTTGAAGCCTCACGAGAGGAATTACCCCGTCCATGACTTGAAGTTGGCAGCGGTAATTTTAGCATTAAAGTTGTGGCGACACTATGTGTATGGTGCGAAGGTGGAGATCTTCATTGACCACAAAATACTGAAGTATCTTCTTGACGAAAAGGACTTGAATATGCGGAAGCGCAGATGGGTAGAGTTCCTTGGAGACTATGAAGTGGCGATTCAGTATATGCCAGACAAAGCCAATGTGGTGGTGGATGCCTTGAGTATGAAATACTCTGGTAAAGGGAGTTGGATCGAAGCTCATGATGAGCGGTTGATGAGGGACTGTGAGTCCCTTGGCATTGAGTGTGTAGCAAGAGGCGAGTAAAGCATGGCTCGATTGAACTGGTTCGAGTTACAAAATGACTTATCTGATCGTATTCGGGAATTGAATAGGTTGGATGAAGAGTTTTAGCCATTTGTGGTGGAAGCTCAAACGGGCGAGGGTAGCGCCTGGGTGATGATTGATGGCGTCTTGAGGAAGAACATAAGGTTTTGTGTACCGCAGTTTTGCAAGCTCCGCGAGAAGTTGATGTTTGAGGCTCACTTTACGAAGTACTCCATTCACCCGGGTAGTATGAAGATGTACTTTGATATGAAGAAATTCTTTTGGTGGCCTTGTTTGAAGCGTGCTATAGCTTTGTATGTGAGTCAGTGTCAAACCTGCATCTTAGTGAAGGCCGAGTGTCAGAAGCCGGCCGGGTTCCTGAAGCCCCTTCTGATTCTCTAATGGAAGTTTGATGACATCTCCATGGATTTTGTGTATGGCTTACCTCGATCGCAGTAGGGAAATGACGTGATTTGGGTGATTGTGGACCGCTTGAACAAAGTGGCCCATTTCATCCCAAACCGGAAAGAGGACAATGTGGAGAAGCTGGTAGAGTTATATGTTCGCAACATTGTGTGACTACATGAGATTCCTTAGAGTATAATTAGTGATAGCGACGGACGATTCACTTCCAAAGACTGGAGGTTGGTTCAAAAAAGTCTGGGCTCGAAGCTTAAGTTCAGTACGACGTTACATCCTCAAACTGATGGACAAAAAAAAAGAACGAACCATACAATGGAGGATATGCTAAGAATGTGTACTCTTGACTTTGGGAAGAAGTGGGAAGATCACCTTTTCATGGTAGAATTCGCCTATAACAACAGTTACCAAGCAAGTATAAAGATGGCGCCATACAAAGCTTTGTATGGGAGGCGGTGTCGAACGCCTATGTCCTCGATAGAGGCGGGAGACACCAAAATTTTGGGAAAAGAAGTGGTGGCTGATGCGTGCGAGTTGGTTAGGAGTGCATGAAGGTTACCCAGGACCGACAAGCAAAGTATTTTAATGCACTCCATAGGAATGTGGAATTGCAGTAGATGACTGAGTCTATCTAAAGATCAAGCTGTTCAAAGGCGTTTCGCAGATTCGCTGACTCAAGAAGTTTAGTCCGAGGTTTTTGGGGTCGTTCGAAGTTTTGGAAACCATTGGAGAATCAGCTTACCAGTTGGCGTTGTCCCCAGAGCTGAGTGGATTACACGACATTTTCCATGTCTCCGTCTTGAGGAAAGCCTTGGTGGAGG
The DNA here is from genome assembly GCA_039583875.1 of Platanthera guangdongensis. Classification (NCBI taxonomy): domain Eukaryota; kingdom Viridiplantae; phylum Streptophyta; class Magnoliopsida; order Asparagales; family Orchidaceae; genus Platanthera; species Platanthera guangdongensis. The sequence goes on along the minus strand of CM077163.1, from coordinate 44,044,139 downwards.
CTAGTGTGATGATCAAACCGATGATAGTGCCGATAGAAGAGGACCTGAGGACGAAAGTCCGTCCGGTGTGCATAGAGGATTCAAAAGTTTGGCAGTTGCGAAACAAAGAAGTGAAGCTCGTAAATGTGCGCTGGGACAACTGCAGACAAGATGAGTTCTCTTGGGAGCGTGAGCAAGCAATGCGCGAGAACTATCCAGAATTGTTTGCATAGTGTTGTTGGAACAGTGTGTTGAGATGTACGACGATCTTTCTGCTGTCTTTATGAATGGAGCCATTCTTATAACATTGTTGTAACAATGCTTTGCCTTGCAACAACTTTATTCTTGCTGATTGCCCGAATGTTATTGATCTGGGTGGGTTGTTGTAACAATACTTTAATGTGTTGCAACAATTTTCTTGCTGTCTTCCTGCATGAAGATTAATTTTGGGGACAAAATTCTTTTAAGGTGGGAAGAGTTGTAACACCCCAGTTTTCTGAACGAGTCTCTGGAAGCTATCACATGATTGTAGTAGTTATCGCCCATCAGTAGCTTGTCGTTGAGTGGGCAGGCGCTGATTGCGTTGAGTGGCCAGGCGCTAAGAGCGTTGAGTGCTAGCACGCGGCGTTATCTAGGTACCGCTCGGCGATAGCTCTGATTCGTCGAGCGTCGATCAAAAGATTTGTTCATCGAGCGCTGGAGGGTTACCTCCCGACTATAGTTGCTATCGCCCGACGATAGCCCCCGTCGAACGAAGTGCCCAGTTCGTTGAACACTGAGTTTTCGAGAAAACGTCGAGTTCTCGAGAAAAATGCTACCGCGCGGCGTTAGCCTTATCGCCGGCATTAGCGCGGCTTTATTTTCTGGCCGAGCGCTCGGGAACCTACCGCTCGGTGGTAGGTATCTACTGCTCGGCGGTAGTAGAAGGAAGCAGTTCCGTCGTGTGGCTTTATAGCCGTCCGATTTCATTTAATATTCGATCCTAAGGCCCAAGACTCTCCTCCAGAGTGCTTATATAGGGTTGAATGGTTTTTTCTCTTCATTTTCTCTTTTGCGAAGTGAGAGTTAGGGTTTTGAGGAGAAATGAGAGAGGAGGAGGAAGAGAGCTTTCTTCTGCCATTGACGGAGCTTCAGACCTCCGATCGTCATTCCGAGGCCAGATCCGGATAGAGGACTTGGAGGCGCTCGTTTTCATCCTTGAAAGACAAGGGTTTCATGGCTAAGAAGAGGAGTCATAAGGTAACGACACTTCTCCTCTCGGTTATAGGATGCGTGCATGCCATCTTTTCCTTTTCTTGATTTTATTTCAAGCATATAGGCACGTGATCTCTCAAATGAGAGGGATTTGGGTTGCCATGGTTCAAGAGGAGCCACCGGGTCGATTGTGTCCATCCCCGGCATGATATTGCATTAGAGATCTGCTCCGTTAGCAAATTAGAAATTGTGGCTGAAGCTGTAGTCGTGACCGTTAGTCTAGCTCGGTGATGTTGCATAGCGAGCCTTAAGGATTTTGTAGAAATCCATTAGCGGCAAGATGCCATTTGTGATGTTGTTTGTCCGCCCTTATTCCATGCGAGTACGCATAATTAGAACCTGACAAGGTTAGCTCCGTTGTGACGGTAGATGGTTTCCTTGGGGCGCATGACCAGACAAGGTTAGCTCCGTTGTGACGGGAGATGGTTTTCTTGGGGCACGAGATCGGACAATGTTAGCTCCGTTATGATGGTAGATGGTTTCCTTGGGGCACGGGAACATTACGGTATGAATGTGGATTAGGGTGGGAAATGCTTGGGCTTGAGATGTGCTAAGGCGTGACTTGTCTCTGCGGTCGGATGGCTATCCCGTGACGGTGCAAAGTCATGTGTGGAGAGTGTCCGACGATACAAGTCACCTTCCGTGGAACTGATGAGAATGCCAAGCTTTGGGCAAGCCTAGTGTAACACCCCCTATCCGTCGCATAGCATATAACAGTAGGTCCTGCCAGGGCCCGACGCCATATACCACAGACAGACCGGAAGGTTACCCAAGGAGAACCATCATGCTAATAAACAACGTCCTACACAGAGTACATTCTAGCGGAAGCAATTTAAAAGTTGCAAATAAGAACCCTGCCAATAGCATGAATGTCCACTAAACAAACCCAGAAGCAATGAACGTATAATACACCAGTACATGGCCTTAAGGCCTTACAATAGTTTACTCAAATTAAATTGTTTTCCAAACCTCGACACGCAGGCCGGTCACACATGAATAATACAAGTAAACATTAAAAAATTAGGCCTTCGAGGGCCGGCTCAGCAACATGGGCTTTTGGCCGCTATTTACCACTTGGCTCCATAGCACCTGCAAGCAACAATCCACCGCAACAGTGGCAAACAAAAGCAACAGTCAGTTATGTTGACCAAATTATAACGACCCCGCCCCCGAACCCGGGGCGGCGATGCTCCTTCCTTGCACTTTGTTAGTATAACCAAGCAGTATAGTGTAAAAACACTTCATCACAGGCGTGGGCACGCACGACCACACACCCCGTGCTCTCAGGGCACATTCTCGGTGAACCCGGTCAAAGTCCGCGGTCTCACTACCGCCCCCTGGACGACAAATCTTGTGAGCATTATGGTCTTTATGGCCAATGCCTAATACCCTTCATCTATGCCAACAACAAGTGCCAAGTACCTTTAGGTCTCTTTAACCAAATGACATAGAGTGGGTACGGTTCCGCATAACCCGTTGCTCACACAACCCTATCACCTTAAGACATGGGAGCGGGTCAAACTTCCCCGAGTCCCAATCCAATCACACACTTCACATAACCCAGTTATGTGCAAGTTGGCTCCTAGGCCACCAAGATGGCAGAATCACGCATCTGTCCAGGTTTCCGAGTGCACCTTAGAGTTATTCCCCAAGGCTCCCTGTTGCAATCTACCGCGTAGAAAACCCGAAAAACAACCATTGACGCAGAGTCTTCTCCAGCCATTCATGCAATACAACATCACCGATCCGGACCAAGTTGTCCGGGTAGGCTTCACACATCATGCCTATGTCCATTTCTCTATTACGGACTCTACATGCTAAACAACAGAGACTATCCATGTCTACCCGAAGGAACGCCTCACACTCACCGCAAACTCGCGAGAGCAGGTTTCTTATGTAAAGGAAAAGAGGAATTCACATGTCCTTGGATGAGAATCATTACCCTAGCATTCCTCTTTGGCGCCATGGAAATCTATGCGGATGAAAAGCACCGCAATGTCCTTACCTCCGTAGATCTGAACTCGGCTTGCGATTTGGGGCTCCGAAGCTCCGCCGGTGGCCGGATCTTCCTTCCTTCTTCTTCCTTGCTCTCCCCTCTCTTAAGAACTTTAGAAAGAGATACCTTAAGAAACAATAAAGGCATCCAAACCCTATTCCAGGGTATAACACAGCAGGAATAGCCTTGAACCGTTGGATCCCAAAATAAGGAAACGGACAGCCATGATTCAGACTTGAACTCAAAAACTTGGGCCGAACACGGCTTGTGACACTCCCGTGTGCCTCATTCGATGCCGAAACCGTCGCGTCCTGAAAAGAACACGGACACTCGACACGCCCATGTCAGGCTTGACACGCCCGTGTCAGGCTTGACACGCCCGTATCATCCAGTACACGCCCGTGTAGCTGGGCGTGTTCCTCCATCGATACAGGACCAACACCAACCCGAGAAGAACACGGGTACTCGACACACCCGTGTCAAATTTGACACGCCCGTGTCAGGTTGAACATGCCTGGGATCCAGGCCGTGTTTCACCCTCGACACAGCACGACTCACTACTAGAGCAGGACACAGCCCGGGACACGCCCTTGTCTCAGGCCGTGTTCGATATCGCGAGTACCTTTCGTCAAACACTCAAGATGATCGTCTAACCCGAGCACGACACGGCCCTGGGACACGCCCGTGTCCCAGGCTGTGTGACCTCTACCAAGTCTCAAACTCGGCTCAAAACGCCACCCGTTGCTCTTTTAAGTTTCGGGGCATTACAACTCTCTCCCTCTTAAAAGAATTTCGTCCCGAAATTACATAAAGGAAAGATAAAAACAAAACTTAAACAGTACCTGATTGGAATAACTCCGGGTACTCCTCAAGCATGGTCTGCTCTCGCTCCCACAAGAGCTCCTCCCGACCGCAATTATCCCAACGGACCTTGACCATCCTGATTTCCTTGTTACGCAATCGCTTGACTTCCGAGTCCTTAATGCAAACTGGCTTGACCTTCGTCATCAATCCATTATCGACCGACACTTGATCGACCGCAACCACTTACGAAGGCTTTTGCACCGCCTTCCACAACACTGATTTGTGGAATACATCGTGTAGACCACTTAGCTCCACTGATAGCCTTATCGATATGCAGCTTCGCCAATCCGCTCCAGAACCTCAAACGGTCCAAGGTACCTCGGGCTTAGCTTCTTCAAGCGCCGCACCCACGAGACACCCTTGAACGGCTTAATCTTCAAGTACACCCAGTCGCCAACAACGAACTCCACGTGCCTATGTTTGGCATTATAGTACTTAGCTTGCCGGTCCTTAGCTGTTAGCAATCTTTCTCGAATCGTTCGAACCAAAGACGTTGTATATTCCGCCTCTTGCCGCTTGTACAACTTTGACTCACCCGTTTCCAACCAAGATAACGGCGTGCGACATCTTCTACCATAAAAGGCCTCGAAGGGAGTCATTTGAATGATCGCCTGGTAGCTATTGTTGTAAGCGAATTATACCAAGTATAGGTGATCTTCCCACTATTTATCGAAATCCAGAACGTACATGCGAAGCATGTCTTCCATAATCCTATTGACCCTCTCGGTCTGACCATCCGTCTGTGGATGAAAGACTGTGCTGAAACTCATCTTCGTTCCCAGCATCTACTGCATCAACCTCCAATCATTGGACGTGAACCGCCCATCTCGGTCACTCACGATGTTGCGGGGCACACCATGAAGCTATGCAATATTATCTACATATAATTTTGCCAATTTCTCTACAGAATCATCCTTCCTATGCAGAATGAACTGCGACACTTTCGTCAAATGATCTACGACCACCCAGATGGTGTCATTTCCCTTCTGCGACATTGGCAAACCATGCACAAAGTCCATAGTAATTTCGTCGAACTTCCACTCTGGAATAGGCAAGGAATTCAAGAATCCTCCAGGCTTCTGGAACTCCGCCTTCACTAAGGCGCATGTTTGACAGTTCGCCACATAGAGTGCCACATCCTTCTTAAGTCTTGGACAACAAAACAATTTCTTCATATCACGGTACATCTTCGTGCTCCCTGGGTAGATCGAGTACTTTGTATGATGAGCCTCGTACATCAATTCTGTCCGCAGATTGCCCACGTTTGGGATACACAGATGACCGTCTTTCCATAACAATCCATCCTCAACATCAAATTGGGAATTTGACCCATCCAAAGCCTCAACCAAGATTTGCTTCATGCGGCCATCCAAATCCAGGGCATGCCGAATCCGATCAGGCAGGTCACACTGAACTTCAGTCCAGTTCAATAGCGCTTCAGCACTAGACTGCTTGTCTATACAAGAGATCTCCAACGCCTCCAACTCCCGAACCAAATGCTCGTCATGAACCGACAACCAATTGGCTTGAGCTGGGGCCCTGCGACTCAACGCATCCGCAACTACATTACCTTTCCCAGGCATATAATGGATCTTGAATGTGTAGTCACCTAGGAACTCCATCCATCTCCGTTGTCGCATGTTTAGATCCTTCTGATCCAACAAGTATTTTAGGCCCTTATGGTCGGTATAGATATCTACTTTCACCCCGTACAATTAATGCCTCCACAGATTCAAGGCAAAAATCACGGCCGTTAACTCCAAGTCATGGACGGGATAATTCCTCTCATGCACTTTCAGCTGTCGCGAGCCATACGCTATAACACTTCCATGCTGCAGTAGGACACAACCCAGTCTACTCCCCGAAGCATCGCTGTAGATCTCAAAGCCTTCGGTCCCACTCGGCGAACTCAGCACAGGCGCCGTGGTCAACCGACTCTTCAACTCCTCAAAAGCTCATGCGCACTTCGGCGTCCAAACAAACTTATGCTCTTTCCTCATCAGAGTCGTGAAGGGTAACGCTATCCCCGAGAAGTTCTCCACAAAGCGCCTGCAATAGCTGGCAAGCCCCAGAAAACTCCGGACTTCCGCTACTGTAGACAGCACATGCCACTCTGGTATCACAACAATCTTTGCCGGGTCCACCGTAATTCCCTCTCCACTGACTATGTGACCAAGGAGCACTACTGAGGACAACCAAAACTTGCAGTTGGCGAACTTGGCATATAGTTGATTTCTCCTCAGCATCTCCAACAACAAATGCAGATTCTTAAAGTGATCCTCCTCACTCTGCGAGCACACCAATATATCGTTGATGAAGACGATCACGAAATGGTGTAGGTACTCTCTGAAAGTCCTGTTCATCAAATTCATGAACACTGACGGCGCATTAGTTAGCCCAAACAACATGACCATAAACTCATAATGCCCATATCTCGTGCTAAAAGTTATCTTGGGGATATCACTCTCCCTTATCCTCAGCTGATAGTACCCGGACTAAAGATCCAATTTTGAGTACACCGATGACCCGACTAACTGATCAAACAGATCATCAATACTTGGGAACAGGTACTTGTTCTTTTCCATTAGCTTGTTTAGCTCTCGATAATCGATACAAAGTCTCAAGCTTCCGTCCTTCTTCTTAAAAAAAGGATCGGTGCGCTCCAAGGCGACGAACTTGGACGCACATAACCCTGCTCCAACAACTCCTGAAGTTGTACGTTCAGCTCCGCCATCTCCTTAGGTGCTAGCCGATACGGGGAGCTTGACACATGTTTCGCACCTGACACTAGCTCGATGGTGAAATCAATCTCCCATTGAGGTGGGGCTCCAGGAAGATTGCCAGGGAACACATCAGGGTACTCTGATACCACTGAAATACTGTCCAACGTAGGCTTAGGATTTGCAACCTCCACTAGCGTGAAGAACATATCTGCACTAGTACGAACCGCCTTCACCACCTGAAGAGCAGACATCAAAGTCTTGCTCGACCTTTTCAAGCCCGTAAAAGTCGTATCACAACCTGTTCCCAACTTGATCTCCTTGCGATTGCAATCAATATAAGCTTGCTGCTCCGAGAGCCAGTCCATGCTAAATATCACGTCGAACTCTACCAGCGACAGTAACGACGCTTGCAAATCGAATTCTTGACTCCCAATACGAATCTTAACACCACAGATTCTATCCGCGCGCATTGAACACCCATTTGGCAACAACACATCCAGTTTGTCCTTTGCCATCGAAGAAGGTACTCCGATGCGCAATATGAATCCGTCGGACAAAAAGGAGTGTGAAGTTCCCGTATCAAAAAGTGCTCTCGCCGGATTCTCACAAATCAAAACAAAGCTTATACAAGCAGTGGTAAGGTAACTCGTGCATAACAAGTATTTAAAAATTAACTTGCTATAAATTTAAACCGTTCCTATCACCACATCTGCTTGCTTGATGGCCTCCTGCTGACCAAGATTATAAACTCTAGGTTGAGCATAATGAGATACGGTTGACTCCACCGCCTTGCACTTTTCCTCACATGTTGCTCCCGTCTTCCTCTCGGACTTGGGACGTCTGCTACAGCAGTCTCGGGCAAAGTGTCCCGGCTTTCCACCAGTAAAGCATGCACCCGGGGTTCGACCCGTAGTCGCCCTAGAAGCACCAGAAGAAGGGGCTGGACCTGAAGTCCTAGCCTTCTTAGACCACCTACGGTACGCAGGCTTTGAGTTAGCCAGCACCTTGAACTCCGTCTTCTTATCACCAGAGTTTTTCTTCGCTTGCACATTCTTCAAATCCTTTTCCAATGAACAATCCGTATTGACCAGAGTCAAGAAGCACTACGTCATAGGCCCCGAGAGCAGTAACATTAAGTCATCCCTCAGACCTTCATAGAATCGGTTTGTCTTACGCTCCTCATCCGCGAACGTAGAGCTAGCATACCGACCCAACCGAGTAAATTCGTGGAGATACTCATCCACGCTACTCTCTCCTTGCGACAATTTCTGGAACTCATTCTCCAATGCAATCCTCTGAGCTGAGGGAAGGTACCTTGCCAAGAACAGTCTCGAGAACTCTTCCATTGAGATGTCTGTAAGTTGCCTTCCCCTCAAATGATGTAGCTCCAAACCTTAACACCATAGCCTAGCATCTCTGTCCAACAGGAATGTAGCTATAGTGGTCATTTGCCACTCCTCCATTTCCGTCGCTGTCAACACTCTCTTCACTTGAGAGAGCCAATCTTCAGCTTGGGATGGGGTTCCCATCCCCGAGAACACCGGAGGATTGAAGCCCATAACATGTTTGAGATGATTTTCAGTTGCTCTCCTAGGCACCAAAGGCTCCATCACCACCTGCTCCACCCTTCTCGGTTCAGCTGCTTGAAGAGGTACCTACTCCATCACAGGAGTGGGCTGCTGCATTTACCTTGCAGGCTGCGCGTTAATCATGGCAAACACTGCTTCGGCCACCAATCGTATGGTTTCAGCCGAGGGATGTATTGCTGGCACATCATTCGGTGCGCTACTAGTTATGACGGCCCTGCACCACTTCTGGTCACCTATAGTTGTACAAAACACCGTTAAGCGACCAAACCAAATTGCAAACAATAATTATAGGAACACTCAGGTTCCTCAAACATGTGTATTTTCATTCCTAAGTGGACATTCATGGTTTTTTATGTTATAACGATGACACACACACATGTGCTCACCACCCCTTAAAAGAATTCGTCTACGAATTCATTTAAGTTGACCGAAACCAGTAGTATGATACCAAATTGTAACACCCCCTATCCGTCACATAGCATATAGCAGTAGGTCCGGTCGTGGCCCGACGCCATATACCACAGACAGACCGGAAGGTTACCCAATGGGAACCATCCTGCTAATAAACAACGCCTTACACAGAGTACATTCTAGCGGAAGCAATTTAAAAGTTTCAAATAAGAACCCTGCCAATAACATGAATGTCCACTAAACAAACCCTGAAGGAATGAACGTACAATACACTAGTACTTGGCCTTAAGCCCTTACAATAGTTTACTCAAATTAAAGTGTTTTCCAAACCTCGGCACGTACGCCGGTCACACATGAATAATACAAGTAAACATTAAATAATTAGGCCTTCGAGGGCCGGCTTAGTAACATGGGCTTTTGCCCGCTATTTACCACTTGGCTCCGCAGCACCTGCAAGCAACAATCCACCGCAATGGTGGCAAACAAAAGCAACGGTCAGCTATGCTGACCAAATTATAACGACCACGCCCCCAAACTCGTGGTGGCGATGCTCCTTCCCTGCACTTTGTTAGCATAACCAAGCAGTATAGTGTAAAAACACTTCATCACAGGCATGGGCCCGCACGACCACACACCCCGTGCTCTCAGGGCACATTCTCGGTGAACCCTGTCAAAATTCACGGTCTCACCACCACCCCCTGGATGGAAAATCTCGTGAGCATTATGTTCTTTCTGGCCAATGCCTAAAACCCTCCATCTATGCCAATGATAAGTGTCAAGTACCTTTAGGTCTCTTTAACCGAACGACATAGAGCGGGTACAGTTCCACCTAACCCGTTGCTCACACCACCCTGTCACCTTAAGACCTGGGCGCGGGTCAAAATTCCCCGTGTCCCAATCCGATCACACATTTCACATAACCCAATTATGTGCAAGTTGGCTCCCAGGCCATCAAGATGGCAGAATCACGCATCTGCCCAGTTTTCCGGGTGCACCTTGGAGGTAGTCCCCAAGGCTCCCTGTTGCAATCTATCACGTAGAAAACCCGAAAAATAACCATCGACGTGGAGTCTTCTCTGGCCATTCATGCAATGCAACATCACCGATCCAGACTAACTTGTCCGGGTAGGCTTCACACATCATGCCTATGTCCGTTTCTCGATTACGGACTCTACATGCTAAACAACAGGGACTAGTCATGTCTCCCCGAAGGAATGCCTCACACTCACCACAAACTTGCAAGAGCTGGCTTCCTATGCAAAGGAAAAGAGGACTTCACATGTCCTAGGATGATAATCGTTACCCTAGCATTCCTATTTGGCGCCATGGAAATCTATGCGGATGAAAAGCACCACAATGTCCTCGCCTCCGTAGATCCGAACTCGGCTCACGATTTGGGGCTCCGAAGCTCCGTCGGTGGCCGGATCTTCCTTCCTTCTTCTTCCTTGCTCTCCCCTCTCTCTAGAACTTTAGAAAGAGATAGCTTAAGAAAAATGAAGGCATCCAAACCCTATTCCCGGGTACAACACAGGAGGAACATCCCTGAACTGTTGGATCCCAAAATAAGGAAACGGATGGCCACGATTCGGACATGAAATCCAAAACCTGGGCCGAACACGGCATGTGACACGCCTATGTCCAAGGCCGTGTGCCTCATTCGACACTGAAACCGTCGCATCCCAAAGATAACACGGGCACTCAACACGCCCATGTCAGGCTTGACACGCCTGTGTCATCCAGTACACGCCCGTGTAGCTGGGCGTGTTCCTCCATCGACACAAGACCAACACCAACCCGAGAAGAACACGGGTGCTCGACACGCCAGTGTCGAATTTGACACTCGTGTCAGGTTGAACACGCCTGGGATCCAGGCCGTGTTTCACCCCCGGCACAGCACGACTCAATGCCCGAGCAGGACACGGCCTGAGACACGCCCGTGTCTCAGGCCATGTTCGATATCTCGAGTACCTTTCATCAAACACTCGAGACGATCATCGAACCCGAGCATGACACGGCCCTAGGACACGCCCGTGTCCCAGGCCGTGTGACCTCTACCAAGTCTCAGACTCGACTCAGAACGCCACCCGTCGCTCTTTTGAGTTTCAGGGCGTTACACCTGGAGGATTCCAGCTGCGTTCCATTGGGTCTCCTTCGGTGGACTTGATCCAGATATTGGAGCCGGGCCTAGGTCATCGCGAACGGGTGGGGTCTAGCAAGGGTTCTTATCGATTTGTTTGTGTTTACGGCTTGTATGCCGTTTGGAGGAAATTATAGTAACGTTGTGTTCGCGGCTTGTATGCCATTTCGGGGAATTTAGTGTACCCTTGTGTTTGTGGCTTGTATGTCGTTTGGGGAAATTTAGAGTACCCTTGTGTTTGCGTCTTGAACGCCGAAGGGGAAATTGGAAGTACCCGATGTGATGATGTGTTAGAAGCATACGCTTTATGGTGCCTTGGGTGAAACCCAGGATTGCATTCATGCTGCATTATAGGCCCCTTTTATTATATGCTGAACATAAAAACGTGTTTGCTGTATGAGACATCCAAACCTGTTTTATAGCTTTAAATGTATTTGTATTGTTGTATACGAAGTGCTGGCCTGCAGGTGTTGGAGTGCACCGGGGTCCATTAGGGACGGCCGGGAGGAGATGTGTTGGTTACACAATTGAGGTCAGCCTTTGCTGACCCACGTTACAACCAAATTTTTACAGGGAAAGGATCGCAAGCAGGAGCAAGTTCGCCGGCCAAAAGGGCCTAAGCCGAATGAAGTGATATTTTTATTATTTGCATGTATTCTGATTGAATGTTATGCCCTATGAAATGTAATCCGGCTTGCATGCCGTGGCAGCTTAGGAGTGCATGTGCACGTCACTATTGTTTAATAATGCTTAAGTCTTGGACTTATTGAAAGTTTATAGTTGCCTACCTAAATCACCTAGAGGGGGGGGGGGGGGGTGAATAGGTGAATTGTGCGTCTTTTTGTGGAATAAAAATTACAAAACAATGCACAGATCTATCTACCAATCAAACACAGACGAGGAAAAATTTAAAGTGGTTCCCCAACCTTGGGTACATCCACTTTCCCTCACCGATCTAGCAATACACTAGACTCGACTACTCCACTATCTCGGATTGAAAATCAATCTTACCCTCAGAACAATGTTCCTACAATCTCGATGCACAAAACGGATCTACACTCGGAAGGTAAAACTTCCTACAATCTCGAAGACAAAAGCTCCTACACTCGGAGAAATTTCTCATACAAGAATGAAATAAATTTTGTATAGAAATACAAACAACAAATCTTCTTTTTCAGATCTGCAACTGTCGGCCAAAAATTTCTTCTTCTAGGCTTTGCGGCTTTATCAGAATGATGAAGAGAAATCTCTGCTAGATTGGATCTGAAACTTCTTGGCTTCACACGATCGATCGAATCGGAAGATTGAGGAGTTGAGCAAAGCTCGATCTGGAAACCCTTTTTGATCTGAATCCTCAAGAGATGAAACCCTAGCCGGTTGAGAATCAGTGACGGCGACGGCGGCGGTTTCCGTTTCTTGGAGAGAGAAGGAGGAAACAGAAGCGGCTGCAAAACTTTCTTAGAATAATTTTCTTAGAATTATGGTTTGTCAGTTTAGACAAGACTATTTATATGATCAGAAAAGATTAGACATAATTGAGTCATTATGAGAGACAAGTGGACCAATCACGTCAAAGTTCATTAAGAAAACCGTTATTCTGGACTTAACGAATTTTCGGAAAAGTCGAAGTAAAATACTCGAGATATAAAATATTACTCGAGTACATGCAGCACTACTCGAGAGGGAATGAGATAATTACTCGAGTACATGAAGTCAACTACTCGAGTAAGTAAGAAGAAAAGGAATCAGCTACTCGAGTAACAAGAATAACATACTCGAGTACTTGAGTACTTACACGAGAGGTGGAGAAGATTACTCGAGTCTAAGAAATATTACTCGAGTATATAAGAATGAACTAGTCGAGTAGTTAAGAAACTACTCGAGACAAAGGCTTAGAAAATTTCTGGAACTGGAATACAGGACTACTCGAGTATAGAAGTTGAACTACTCGAGACAAATAGAACTACTCGAGAATATGGAGATGACTACTCGAGTAATTCACTTAGAGAAATTTTTTGGAATGGAATCCTGGGTCACTTGAGTATTAATTCTGGACTACTCGAGTAGTAGATGAACTACTCGAGTACATGACTTAGACTACTCGAATACTCTAGACAGAAGATAAAACTACTCGAGTACTATACAGTACTACTCGAGTATATAACTTAGAAAACTTTTGAGAAGAAAATTTCTGTAAACCCGCGAGGAGAAAGAAAACTACTCGAGTAGTTGTCTTAACTACTCGAGAGCCATAATTGGACTACTCAGGATATATCTTAACTACTCGAGTAAGAGTATTATTACTCGAGTATGAACTCAGTAACTTACTCGAGTAAGTATAGAACTACTCGAGTACTTTACTTAGCAAATTTTCTTGACAGAACTTTTTCTTCTTCTAAGGTGAAACCAACATCAAGTCTTTTCACGTAGTACTAGAGCTTGAATATGAAGTGTATCCCAATAGAGAGGCTACACATGAGTCAACACTTTGGAACACACAATGAGGGATTACATTGTATGGTCCTGTGTTTGGTGACCCATTGTAGACTGACATTGGTCTACACTTCCCATAAGATTCCTGCAAACACAAAACTTAAACCAAACATCAAATACAACTTAATTCATCTTAGCTCAAGGATGACTTCATCAAATCTGGGTTAGTGTGGATACAATACCCAACAATCTCCCCCTATTTATAGAAGTCAGAACCCTTTACACTAAGGTGAATTATGGACATAAAAAGAATGCTAAGTATATAAAGCAAAGTAAGCAAGCAAAGGACTATGGAAAAGATAATAAGATCAAAAACTTATAATTATATAAGTGTGAATATCCAAAAATGTCATTATCAACAAAAATCATTTCCACAACTCATAAGTCCTTTTGGCTAGTTCTGATGATGCTGTCTGTCCTGTTTCTCCTGTTGTCTTCTTTGATAGCTGTAAGACTTTGGATAATACTTGGGGGTCTTGGAGGAGCAGTAGGATTGTTTCTTCCAAATTCTCTATCATATAATCTTCCATTCCTGACAACTGTAGTGAATATTTCTGCTCTCATGGTAGTCCATAACCAATTTGAGAGTGTCCAAAATGAGGGACTTAGAAGTGAGAGACCATATCTCAGCAAATTCTGGAGCTTTTCTTTTCTCAGGATCAGAGACTGGAATGGACTTGCTAGTAGAAGGACCTTCACCATACTTTCTTTTCTTCTTGAAAGTTTGGATCTCAGGAGGAGCATGAAGGAATATATCTGCAGGATCATCTTCCCAACCCTGAGTGTAGAAAGCAGGAGGAGCAACAGAGTCACCAGGCCTAGGAGAGAATGTGGGTTGAGGAGCTTGAACAGGAGCATCGACAGCTAATGGATTCAGATGATAAGGAATAATATTAGGATCAACAGTAAATTCAGGAAGCTAGGATCTGGTTGTGCATCCATACAGTAGTGTCATAGGTGTATAATTTGACACTCTGAATTTGAGCTAGACATCATCATGAACCTTTTTCACTTTGACTTTCCAAAGCTCTTACATGGCAGCATCTGATTTTTCTAAATACTCTTTCACCAACTTCTCCCCCTTTCCGACTTTAACAGATAGCTGAGAGATTGCATCTTCTTTGAAAGTACCAACCTCTTCACAGATTTTCATCTTTGTGGCTTCAGCACTTTTGTCCAATTCCATCTGATTATTAGCAAGAGTCAGACCTTGCTCCATCACTTGACCAACACTAGTAATGGTGTGGTCTAATGCTTTGCCACCAATTTGGAACATATGTTTGAGTTGATCAGTATTATGTTGAATTTCAGCAAATCCTCTGCTCATCTCAGTTTCTAGAGCAGTGACCTTATCTGTGACAGTCTTAATACAAGTATCAAAGTATGTTTTCTGCTCTTGAAGGAGAAGGACAATCTGTGGCAGCAAATTTGTGGAGGGAGTAACTGTTGCAGTAGGAGGAGCAGAAGTAGATGGAACAGAAGGAAGAGGAGGAGCTACCCAAGGAGCTATTTCTGTAAGGGTAACAGAGCTCTGAGCTCTTGTAGTTGTTATCATGGCATCCCCTTCATCAGTGACTGTGGGGATGGAGAAATTTAAGTTCCTTAGAGGAGCTTCAACTGGCTCAAGTGATGTCTCATCTGAAATGAAGATGGTTTCTGCCTGCTCTTTGTGACCATCAGGAGATTTAGCTGGAGACCTTGCTGGAGACTTTTCTGGAGACTATGCTGGAGATTGCATTAGAGTGGGGTCTTTGGGTATTTCAGTGGATGGAGCTTTTGGAGATAGAGGAGGAGGAGGTAAATCTGCTGTCAATTCTGCTATCATCTCATTGATGGCAGCTTCTGTGTAGAGGAGTGTATCTTGAAGTTGTTGATTTGAGGGAATGTCTTCTGGGGTAATAGGTGGAGGAGTAGGAGCTGGAGGAGTTGGCATCCTGGCTGAAGCAGCAGGAGTAGGCTCCTCCTCAATAGGTGCACCAGAGGAGCTGGGGAACTAAGATGGAGAGGGAGATGGAGTCCTGCCGTCTGTGTCTTGAACTTCAATAACCTTAGCAGCTTGAGAAGGATTCTGCAACTTGAGCTCCCATCTTTGAATTGAGGAGATGGAGACCTTCTTCATATGATGAAGGATATTTTCTTTAGAGAAGGTTAAGGTTTCTGGTTTTAACTCATGAAGGAGTAATGAAATGATTCTTGCATAGTTGGGGGATTCAATGCTCTCCTTTATTTTATTCAGGATGAGCAAGCCAAACTAAAAGGCTTTTCTACAGACTATGGCTTGCATCATTTCAAAGAAATACAGAGGGATATCTCTTATGGAGTTTGTCTTACAAAGAAGAATTTTTCCAATAATATCAACTAGCAGTTTACCTTCTACATTCATGTCAGCCCTTCTAATGTATTTTGCATCAGCAGAAATTCCACAAAATAAGAAAGTTCTGGCATACTCTTCATCACCCAGAAAATTATCTGCATTTAAAACTAGCAGCCGAAGAAGTTGAGAAACAGAGTTTGAAGTAAGTTTGATCTTTATACCTCTGACTTTGGGTTTTAGAACTATCCCGTGGCGCTTCACCTTGACATTCCTATAGAATTCTGCAACATTGGGGAATAGAATTCGACACAGTTCTTGGAGAACGAAGGTTAATCCGCCGGTGTCGAGCAAAGTCATGAGATTGTGGAAGTCATCGGATAGTTCTGCAATCCCGGCGGCGACTAATTCTGAACCCACACCCATTTTAGAGGAGGGGGCCATGATTCAGAAGTCTTGGAGATGCAGAAACCCTAGACAGTTTCGACGGGGTGAAGGAAAGCGCGCGGCTCTGTAACTGATGGAGGAATACGAGGGGCAGTCGGGTACTCGAGAGAGCAGAAATGCTTTTGTGAAGGATATTTCCGAATTTTCGTATTTATATAATTAATCAAAAGAGAATGAATTAAACCATAAAAGAGGTGGCATAAGCCGTGGTTTGCGCATAAGAAAATTTGAAAAACAAATGACTCGGCATGTACACGAGTGAGGAAATTTCTCGAGTAGATAAATCTGGAATTACTCGAGTAAGGATACAGAAGTACTCGAGTAGATGTATGGAAGTACTCGAGTAGGTTAGTGAGGTACTCAACTATGTGAAGTTGACTACTCGAGTATGTCAGTCTGCTACTCGAGTAGGTCAAGTAGACTACTCGAGTATGTCACTGACCTACTCGAGTTCTTCCATAGATCTACTCGAGTATTCAGATCAAGAAGGGTTTCTAGATTGAGATTTGCTCAACTCCTCAATCTTCCGATTCGATCGATCGTGTAAAGCCAAGAAGTTTCATATCCAATCTAGCAGAGATTTATCTTCATCATTCTGACAAAGCCGCAAAGCCTAGAAGAAGAAATTTCTGGCCGACAGTTGCAGATCTGAAAAGAAGATTCACTGTTTGTATTTCTATACAAAATTTTTTTCATTCTTATAGGAGAAATTTCTTTGAGTGTAGGAGCTTTTGTCTCCAAGATTGTAGGAAGTTTTACCTTCTGAGTGTAGATCCGTTTTGTGGATCGAGATTGTAGGAATATTATTCCGAGGGTAGGATTGATTTTCAATCTAAGATAGTGGAGTAACCGAGTCTAGTGTATTGCTAGATCGGTGAGGGAAAGTGGATGTACCCAAGGTTAGGGAACCACTATAAATCTTGCCTCGTCTATATTTGATTGGTAGATAGATCTGTGCATTGGTTTGTAATTTTTATTCCGCAAAAAGATGCACAATTCACCTATTCACCCCCTCTAGGTGATTTAGGTAGGCAACTATAAACTTTCAATTGGTATCAGAGCTTGAATATGAAGTGTATCCCAATAGAGAGGCTACACATGAGTCAACGCTATGGAACACACAATGAGGGATTACATTGTATGGTCCTGTGTTTGGTGACCCATTGTAGACTAACATTGGTCTACACTTCCCATAAGATTCCTGCAAACACATAACTTAAAACAAGCATCAAATACAACTTAATTCATCTTAGTTCAAGGATGACTTCATCAAATCTGGGTTAGTGTGGATACAATACCCAACACTTATGATGTGTAAGGCCCTAAGGCAATTTTGATACTCTTGGTTTGGTGGATAACTTATAGTCTCGATTGTATGTTTTTGCTATTGATGTCTGAGTTTTGAGTTTGGGTAGTTTATATATCATCTTTTAATGCTGAAGCTGTGAAGTCTGTATGTTGTGGGGCCCCGACTAGACCCATATTATACGGTCATTACAGGGGAGGTTTTACACAGAGCCTGCAGGCACTTCGACTTAGCGTGTCCTTTCTGACCGCACTGGAAGCAGGTATTGTCCTTATGCCAACAATGGGCAGCATCATGCCCCCTCCGCTTACACGCAGAACAAACTAAATCTCCTTTAGGGGCACTCTGGATCGCATGAACTTGCTCCTGCTTTTGAGCTCCTATACTCTTGAAGCATCTCTCAAAAGGATGGCCTGGCCGGCCACAAAAAATACATATCTCTTAACTTCTTTTCCTCAAAGCAGCACCAGAATCTTGGGAACTCTTACCCTCGCTGGTCTTCCTCTTATCTTTATCTTTTATCATTTGTTGACCTTGGTTCTTGGTATTGTCGATCACCTCAACCTTCAGAGCAGCCTCCACGACCTCATCATAGCTTTCACATCCATAAGCACTAGCTAGCTGCTGGATGCCATTCCTAAGACCACCCAGAAATCATTTAAATCGATTAGACTCTGAAGACACCATGTTCGCGGCAAATCACATCAGTTTGCTGAACTCCACCTCATACTCGGTAATAGTAAGCTGCCTTTGCTTAAGGTGTAAAAAATCATCAATTAAACGGTCTCTCTCGACCGATGGCAGAAACTTCTTCAGCAATAACTCCTTGAAGGTTTCCCATGAACACCCATCCTTAAGGTTCTCCTTCTCTCTCAGCCACCTACTCTTAGCAAGTCCCTTGAGCTGGTATGCAATGACCATTACCCTCTAGTCTGCTGAAACTCTCGAATAAGCAAACATATCTTCGATGGCTATTATCCAATCATCCAAAGCCACAAAATCTGTTCTACCATTATAAGTCAGAGGTCCTAATCTCTGCAAATGTGAAATAAACGTCATCTCTTGCGGCAATAACACTAGGGGCACCAAAGGGGCAGGGGGAACAGGAACAGGAACAGTCTGACCCATGACCGGGTCATACACTCTAGGCAGCTGACTAGCAACAACCGACAACAATGCCTAGATCTGTGATTGCATCTACAACATTTGCCTCGATAGGGACTTATTATTATGTCGCAATCCTTCTATTACGGCCTCACTTTGAGCTCCGGACGATTCTCCCTCCAATAGGGGAGTTGACCTTGTCACGGGGTGTCTCGATATTCTAATAACACAACGTAACAACTAATCAAAACCTAGCTTACCTCTTGAACCACACAAATTAATTCAAACAATACATAATTAAATACTTGCTCATGCTGCTAACTTGTGCTGGGATTTTCAATTATGATATCATGCCCAACTTAGGATGATATACCATCATCCTATTGATCATGTGCCTAAATCATGAATGCATGAATTTCTTATTATTTTTGACTCAAAACCATGTGTATACATATGTCATCAGGTAAATCTTTAGCTTAGCACGTGTGCTGATGTAATGTTATGTCATGCATATTATGCTATGCAATCTAAAAAGGCCTTAATGCATGTTATGAGCGGTGTATACATGAAATTTTATGCATCCCATACTGCATAACATCGCATGCAACGAAAAAGAAAACGTGCTAATGGGCATCCATGTGATGGTGGTTATGCATCTCATATTACATAACCATCACGTGTTGACACCTATGGTAGATCCATATACAAACACATATTATGCATCACATACTACATAATATCACTACAAGAAAAACTTTGATTAGCAATGAGCAAAATTCCTTGCTAATTATCAGAATTCATTGCTAATTCTAATTAGCAAGGAATTTAGGAACAAAAAAAATACCTAGCTAATATGGTCCTAGCTAATTTTAGCTACGAATTTATTTCTTGCAAATTTGCAAGGATTTTTTAGCAAGGTATTATATCCTTCCTAAATTAGCAAGGAGAACTACATTCCTTGCTAATGTTTTGTATTTTATTGAATTAAATTAATATTTATATATAAACAAACAAAAAAACCTTAAAAGGTGTGCTTGTTAAGAATCGAACTCCAAACCTCTCATATACAATAACTTGTGCTTAACCAACTCACCAACCAAACTAATTTAATCAAAAAATATGTTAAAATATATATATATACACACATATAAAAAACGTTTATATACATATTTAAATATATGTATATATATAATTATTTATATATACGTGCAAATATATATATATATATATATATATATATATATATATATATATATATATATATATATATATATATATATATATATATATATTTATACAAATATATGATTATTTCATTTTATACGTTTATATATGTATATAAATAATTTATAAATATATATATAATCAAAAAAATATTTAATAAGAGTGTAATAAGGAAATTAAAAATTCTCTTTTTTTAATTAAGCTTTCATATGGGGAGGCGTTTTCACGTCAGTGCGGGAACAGAAGCCATCGTCTGGCGGGAAAATAAACGGGCAGCGTCTGCTCTCGGCGCTCGGCCAGAGGAACGAATCGAAAACTCTCAGTTTGGAATCCCTGCCTCCCGTCAAGCTCCGAACGGCGGCGGCGTTTTCACCAGCTCGTCTGCTCTTGCCGAACCAAATGAAGTCTATGAGTGATAAAAATTTTCAAAGAAAATAATTTTGTATCTGTATAAATATTTTGCAACAAAAAAAATTCGTTGTTATTTTGCAACAAAAATTTTGCTACGAAAAATTTTGTTGCTATTTTAGCAACGAAAATTTTGCAACAAAAAAATTTGTTGCTATTTTAGCAACAAACAAATCCCTTGCTATTTTGGTAGATAAAATAAAAAAGTATATTCCTAGCTAAATTTGATGCTAATTAGGAAGGATTATTAAGCCTTCCTAATTTTCCTTCCTAAATCATGTTTTTCTTGTAGTGTATGCCACGTATACTTCTGATCATACTTATGAGTATGATGTTCATTCTTCAGCCAAGACGTACAGATGACCCATCAGTGTGTGTATGAAATGTCACTATACGACTAACACGAACCTGAGATAGCTGTTCAACAAATTGTTAAACAAATCTCGCTCTGATACCAACTGTCACAACCCGTATTTTCTCCACATTTAGCAATATATCAGAGTAAGGAAAACTGGGTTTCATGATGCCACGTCAGTAGGGGATAACTGCAGACGCCCAGGTAAAACTCGGACTAAACACCTTTGTGAAATATTTATAAGTTATTTAGAGAAAATCCAATTTTAGTTAAGCGGTTATCCATATCCGTTGACTCAGTGACTCATCTAGTCCACAAGAAAGGATAGTTATATGCTGTGGAAAAAGACTTTATTTACAAGATTAGACATCATACATGAGTATAAACATCCCCAAAGAGCAACACATGGTATGCAAGACTCTAAATTTAACCAGGGTAAAATACCACCGAAAGACAAAATGCCACTGCATCCATATAAAAAGCTCCACCGAGTCACCAAAATAGACCTGGCTCGCGAGGGATGATGCACAACCAAACCAAAAATCAACCACACAAGAAAACCCACTGAGCAAACCCGTTTTCCAACAAACGACACCTGTTAACTATGCATCATCGTAATGTCCTAACATCAAAAATACGTCACTACGGGAATTAAAGTAAACATCAAAAAATCAGGGGCGTTACAGGTAGCATCGTTGCCCTTGTCATCTCAATAATTGTGCGGTTCCTGCGTTCTACTACACCGTTTTGTTGTGGGCTTTGTGGTGTTGTCAGCTCTCTTCTTATTCCCACTTATTCCCAAAAGTTTATAAATGCTTTAGAGAGGAATTTTCCACCCTTATCAGTCCTTAAAGCCTTTACTAGTTTTCAAGCACTTTTTATACTCTTACTTTTCAAAATTTAAAAGAGTCTAATGCTTCTGATTTTTGTGTGAGATAATAATTCGACATAAATATAAAATAGTCATCGGCTAATAGGAAGTAATATCTCTTACCTTCCAGTGAGGAATACTGAGCTGGCCCCCATATGTCTGCATGAATTAAATCAAAGGCTGAGTTGCTTCTCCAGGTAGCTTGTTTAGGAAAAGGAAGTTTGTGTGCCTTTGCCACTACACAGCTTTGACAGAATTCTTTCTGTATTAGGATGTTTGGCATGCCCTTTGTTAGGTTTGTTGTTTGTTGAACTACTTTTCAGTGGAGATGTCCTAAATTATAATGCCATAATGTTGAATCTGACACTTGTTTAGTTTCTGGTTGTACAACAGTTAACGAAATAGGCTTCATGTCAAGGTAAAAAACTTGATTTGTTATCATAGGGATAGAAATGATTTATAACATCCAATTTCGTGCCATACCACTCGCACATGTTTTGAGTCAAGAAGATTGACTCAGGTTCGGGGAGCTTCGAGTGAGTCGATCGAACTCAACGACTAGATCGCGAATTTACTTAGAAAATTCTGGCAGGTTAGGCGTTGAGTGCGTTGAGTGGACTTAACACACTCAACGCCAATTAACTTAGAGAAATTTTGGCGGGTTAGCCGTCAAGAGCGTTGAGTGGACTCAACACACTCGACACCATTTAACTTAGAAAATTCTGGTAGGTTAGGCATTGAGTGCGTTGAGTGGACTCAACACACTCAACACTGATTAACTTAGAAATTTTGGTGGGTTAGGCATCAAAAGCATTGAGTGGACTCAACGCACTCGACACCATTTAAACTTAGAATAATTCTGTGGGTTAGGTATTGAGATCATTGAGTCCAGCACTCTCGATGCCATTTAACTTCGAATATTTTGGTGGGTTAGGCGTTGAGAACGTTGAGTCCACTCAACGCTCTCGACACCATTTAACTTGGAATATTCTGTCCTTGTAGGCATTGAGAGCATTGAGTCCAGTGGACTCAATGCTCTCAACGTCATTTTACTTAGACTGACGTAAATTCATCGAGCTCAGGAAAATTCGTCGAACGCTGAATCCGTTGAGCGCTGATTCGTCGAGCTGAGCAAAATTCGTCGAACGCTGAATCAGTTGAGCGTTGATTCGTCGAGCTGAGGTAAATTCGTCGAGCTCTGCTTTATCGAACTCAGGTAAATTCGTCGAACGCTGAATCCGTTGAGCGCTGATTCGTTGAGCTGAGGTAAATTCGTCGAGCGTTGTTTCATCGAACTCATGTAAAATTCGTCAAACACTAGCGCTGTTTCGTCGAGCTGAGCTAATTTCGTCAAATGCTAAAGCAGTCGAGTGCTGATTCGCCGAACTCAGGAAATTCGTTGAATGCTAGCTCTGATTCGTCGAACTGGGCTTAAGTTCGTCGAATGCCATTTAACTTAGAAAAACTTTGCCTGGGGCAAATTTTCGGTCGCTGTTGTGCCGGATGTTTTGGAATTGCGCCAAATTGACTTAAATGGGCCGCATTCTTTCAACATGACTCATTTAAAGTAATATTAGGCGGTCCAATGTCAGACCAACACGTGGCAAAACAGTTAACCCTAATTCCTCATTATAAAAGGAACATGCGGAATGTTGAAACCAGAATCCGGCCTCTTGTAGAGTTCGACCATTGGGGAAGGGGTGGTCTCGCGCCTACTTTGCTCCTGCAAGAAAAACAACGAAGAAGACAAGAAGAAACAGACCCTAGGGCTCGGCAGGGAGGTCCCACCACAAACCCGGAAGATCTCTGAGCGCTTCCCCTTCTTAGCCAGAAGCCGAGCTAAGGTACCCTCAGAGAGCGCTTGAAAACGAGAATAAGGAGGCACTGGAAGCGTCCCCTCTGAGGTACCCCTTGGGTCTTATTTATAGTTTTTTGGAATCTGAACTGCCAATAACCAAAAGAACTGACCTGAAAATACCCAAAAAACCCCTGGTTGGGTCTGCCAACAGCCAAACTCCGCTGTCCTGAGTAGCTATGCGCAGTCCAACCTGGTCTGCCAACAGCGTGGCTCCGCCGTTCTGAGGGGCTATTCGCACCCCTGGGGAGTCAGCTCGCATCCAATCCCCCTCCGCGGGAGGCGGGCACGACCTGGCTCCAGCGGTCCGCCTATTCTTCCTGGGCGAGCACGAGCTGGACGGCCGCGGCCTGCCTGTGTTCTGCCGGGGCGGACCGGCGGCCCGGTCGCGTGTAAGGGCTGGCCGGCGGCCACTGCGACCCCCCGATCGGCTCGCTAATCGCGGGTCGCCAAACCCATCCGCTTTGGCCAGCGATTCTCTGCGTCCCACTTGCTCGCCTCGCCCGGCTCGCTCGCCTGAAGTGGGCGGGAGCGGGCCAGGCCCCCCTGCCGTATATCTGTTTGCCGCTTGGGTGCGGGTCGCGGGGCTAGGTCCGCTCGACCTCCCTGGCGGGACCCGCTCGCCGGACACGGGGTTGTACACAATCCCCGCTCTTTTTGAGCTTGGTACAAGCTCGGAAAGAATCATCCAACCCGCGTGTTCGGCGAGTACTGTGCTGAGCTGGCAGGGAATCTTCTGGTGGGGCCCCACTGTACGGCTATAAATACACCGCTGAGCCCAGGGGGGCTCCCCAGATCCCTTTATTTTTCTTGAACAGACTACAGTTTCTCGATGCCGGTCAGCGATGAGGTGCGAGCTCGCCTGACGGCAGCGGGCCAGAAGACTTGGGAGGAGGCCCTTGAGGCCGCCCCTTGGCTAGCACGTGGGTCTCCCGGCCCTCTCTTTAGGCCGACGAAGGGAAACATTGTTAGGCGGTCTCCGGCGGGCGACCGTCCGGGCTCCAGCTCGGCGGCGGGTGTTGAGGTCGTTCCTGGGGTACGTGACCTTCCTCGGTTTATCGCTGCACCTCTGATCTTTTGTCTTGCAGGCAATTCCCTGTGAAGAGGTGGGGAACGGGGGAGAGGATCGCCCCCCTCCCTTGTCGCCTGAGAGAGTCGCTAGTTCCCCAGGTCTGGACCGCCCACCTCCGAAAACCCCTCGCTCGCCGGCTCCCCACGGACTGGGAAAATCTCTTGAGGCCCTCGAGGGAGAAGCCTTTCAGGGTCGGCCGGGCTCCTCTCGCCCATCCATCGGCGCGGACGACGTGCCAACCCCTGGTAAGCTAGTACTCACCGTTGGCTTTGTCCTCGCTCGCTCCTTCTGAATCGCCCTTTTGTAGGCTACAACATGGTCTCCTCCGAAACTGAGATGAGCGAAGGGTATTCGCCTCCGCCCGACGTGGACAGTGTTTCTGATTACCTGGGCGACCCGACCGATGCGGTTGGGATGAAGAGGCAGGTGACGCGGCTGTTCCAGAAACACACGCTGCTGCTTCAGGAGATCGTGAAGAGGGTCGATCAAGACAAAGCCGACACCGCGGCCTGGCTCGCGGCCTTGGAGGGACCCCCGCGCGCAGCAGAAGACGACGATGTTACTTCACCGGGCGTGCACATTACGCGAGCCGAGGAGCGTCTTAGGAATGTCTCAGAGCAAGTCGACCTGGCTGAGCGGGAGCTGGTGGCGGTTCGCGATTACCACTATCCTCGCGTGCCGCCGTGATCGGGAACGAAGCGGCGGGGCAGGTGGAAGTGGATCGAGTACTGATCCAGCCTTTTCCCCCCGCTCGCGGGATATCGCGGAGTTGCTATTATTTCAAAGTTATCCTGTACATGTAGCGATTCGCAACTCTTTTTGCCCGCGTGTGGGCCTAATTTTTTGCTGCTGATGTGTATTGAAATTACCATGTTATTGCTTTCG
This sequence comes from Platanthera guangdongensis, assembly GCA_039583875.1. Taxonomy (NCBI): domain Eukaryota; kingdom Viridiplantae; phylum Streptophyta; class Magnoliopsida; order Asparagales; family Orchidaceae; genus Platanthera; species Platanthera guangdongensis. The sequence continues at coordinate 44,018,855 of CM077163.1, read as the reverse complement.
TTCTCTGTGGGGCGGGTCAGGGGAAGGATTCGCTCTACCCGTCCTGCCGATCGGGGCGAGGGCAAGCCGAGGGGCTCGCCAGCCGGGAGTTTCCCGACTCGCGCGGAATCCCGGGCGGGTGCGGGCCGAGACTCGCCCGCTCATCCTTCACGCGGACGTGGTCGAGTGAGACCTGCTGCTAAACGGTCCTGGCGCTGCGACCGCGTGCCGGGGAGTTGAACCGTCAGGCCCGATTTTTGCTACGCGCACCCCTCCTTTTGGCGGGAAATTTCCCGTCCTTTCTTTCTCCTTATAAATAGGCGTGGCCGGTCCTTATCCTTTCATCACTTCACAGCACTCACTCGCCTGCTTCCCTCCGCTAAGCACGATCCGCGCTCGCCCGTTGGGTCTGTCTCGCTTGAACTGCGGCAAGTCGGCGGAATGGGCGGTGGCGGCGGCGGTGACGCGGATGGGCGATGCAAATGCGCCTGGACCTTTTCAGAGCACGACTTTCCCCGCGCGATCATCTCAGAGCGCGAATACTTAGAGGCCCTAGGCGACCACATCCCGGCTGGATTCTCGGCGAGGCGGCCCAGGGAGGGGGAGAAGATCAACGATCTGTCTGGGAATGAGCTCGCCATTCCCCTGGCCCATTTTGAGGTGGGTCTTCGCCTCCCCCTCTGGCCTGAGGTTCGTCAGGTATTGAAGTACTTCGGGGTCGTCATAGGCCAGATGACCCCGAACTCTATAGCCGTTATGGTAGGGTTTGCCTACTTCCTGTGGGAGGAGCGGATCGAGTTAATCTCGCGGTTTTCCGCAAATTATTCTCCTTCCGTGCGAACCGGGATGGCACCGCCTACTTCTCCAGCGCACACCTCAAAGTGCGGGAGACCGTTAACAAGAGTCACAACTGGCTCAAGAAATTTCTGTTCGTCAAGGGGGATTTCGGCAACGTCCCCTACTCGCCGGTGCAGCTCAGCGAGGCGAGTTACCGCCCGCCAAGCCTGGGAGGCCATGAAGCCGACTTGTGCGGGTTCTTCTCCGGGAAGAACTTCGAGGTCGCGTACCTGCGCCGCAACCTCGACGATCTTGCCGCCGTTCCGCCTGGTGGAGGTTTGCCACTCGTCACTACCCCTGTCTCGCTCTTTACTCCATAGGCCTCACCCTCTCTTTTTTGTAGGCGAGCGGGACGTCCCCCTACATCCCCCCTATGAGAGTGCCCGAGTCGCCTCCGGGGTCCTCGCTCGCGCTCAGGCCGCTGATGCCGCTCAGCGCGAGGCCCCGTCGATTACTGCCAAGAAGAGGCCGGGCCGCGAGCAGCCCGCTCCCCCACCCAAGATGTCGAAATCCGCGGGTCAGCAACTAGCCGGGGGCCAGAGGAAGGGCAAGGCCCCGGCTGATCAACCGACCGAGGGCTCCCCCCCCCATAGTCGTTCCCACCAGCGACATCCCGGCCGAGGCGGCGGGTACATCCGGGCCGCCGGATGGGTCGCAAACCGCCGCGAGGCCGGTACCGAGAGGGCATCATAACTTCGGCTACGGCGAGAAGTCTCTGGACGAGCTTGGCGTCCCGCTCCTGTCATGGGATAAGGAGTCTAACCGCGCGGTGGTCTCGACACTGTTGCCGAGTTGGCTGGAGCAGGACACCATCGGCGGGGAGGCATATAATTTTTCATTCGGCCTGTACTCGCGAGAGGATGCCGCCATCTATGACAAGGAGGTGACGCGAGTATTGGTGCATGAGAGCGCGCGTGCCCAACTACGCGGACTGGAGTTGGCCCACATGGTGGGGAGGCGCTGCACCCAGCTGGAGTGGAACGCCGCCTCCCTCCAGAAGTTGGCGGACGAGAAGGAGGAGGCGCGGAAACTCGCTCAGGAGGACTCGGATCTTCAGAGAAGGCGGGCCGACGCGGCCGAGGAGACCCTCGCGCAGTACCTGGGAGGGGTGGTACGTGCTCACTTCCACCGACCGCCTCTCTTCGTGAGTCCACCTTATGACTCCCTTTTCCTCTTTTCAGGATGCCGCGACGGCTAGTCGGATGGGTGCTGAGATCGCCACCCTTGCTAAGGACAAGTCAGCGCTGGAGGCACGGGTACGCGAGCTGGAGGCCGCCGCCGCTGTCCCTCTGCCAGATAACAGGGGCTGCCCGCTCGCACACCACTCTGACCACGAGTTGGAGGTGCTGATGCAAAAGAACGCCGCCAGCGCCGCAAAGTATACTATGCAGATGCTGCGACACGCGGATCTCCTCAAGAGCGAGGCGGCGGAACTCTCGGCGGGCGACGTGGTGCCGGCGCTGTTCCTCCCCGTACCGGACCCTGGAGACCAGTCCTTCCAGCGCCTTTAGGACCTCTCGCCCCGGATCCCGCGTCACCCCCGCTCTTTTTTTGACATTTGTTTATTAGATGTATATATCATGTACGTTTAGCTGTTTTGAGATATACACGCGGGCTGTGCCTAGACTTCGTGATTTTTCATCTATTATTGCTTTTATAAATTCTTTCTCGCCTGCCTCATTTGTATATTTGCTACTACCGCGCGGGGCGGCCTGCCTCTGCGGCCCAGCCCTGATGATGCGGCTGCTCGCCCACCAAGCGAGGCGAGCCGGCTCGTCCTTTGCCTGAGTTATCAAACTTCCTGCGGATTCTCTCCCAGGTACTCGCCTCCGTTCAGCCGCTTTTCTTGGGGCTGGGGGGTTATGTTAGACCCCTCCCTTTTTGGTTAACGTTTGTGATTCCGACCTGCTATTAACACCATTCGAGTAGTTTCCGGCCTTGCCGGCTAGGTGGGAGCCCGGCAGCGTGATTCGTTCTAGGTCGCAATCCATTGCCATCGAGTGACTTCCGGCCCTGTCAGCTAGGTGAGAGCCTGGCAGCGGGATCTTCTCGAGGCTAGGGGTGACACCGATTGACTTCCGGCCCTGCCAGCTAGCTGAGGGCCTGGCAGCGGGATCTTCTCGGGGTCCAAATTCATTCGATCGAGTGACTTCCGGCCCTGCCAGCTAGGTGAGAGCCTGGCAGCGGGATCTTCTCGAGGCTAGGGATGACACCGAGTGACTTCCGGCCCTGCCAGCTAGGTGGGAGCCTGGCAGCGGGATCTTCTCGGGGTCCAAATTCATTCCATCGAGTGACTTCTGGCCCTGCCAACTAGGTGAGAGCCTGGCAGTGGGATCTTCTCGAGGCTAGGGATGACACCGAGTGACTTCCGGCCCTGCCAGCTAGGTGGGAGCCTGGCAGTGGGATCTTCTCGGGGTCCAAATTCATTCCATCGAGTGACTTCCGGCCCTGCCAGCTAGGTGAGAGCCTGGCAGCGGGATCTTCTCGAGGCTAGGGATGACACCGAGTGACTTCTGGCCCTGCCAGCTAGGTGAGAGCCTGGCAGCGGGATCTTCTCGGGGTCCAAATACATTCCATCGAGTGACTTCCGGCCCTGCCAGCTAGGTGAGAGCCTGGCAGCGGTATCTTCTCGAGGCTAGGGATGACACCGAGTGACTTCCGGCCCTGCCAGCTAGGTGGGAGCCTGGCAGCGGGATCTTCTCGAGGTCCAAATACATTCCATCGAGTGACTTCCGGCCCTGCCAGCTAGGTAAGAGCCTGGCAGCGGGATCTTCTCGAGGCTAGGGATGACACCGAGTGACTTCCGGCCCTGCCAGCTATGTGGGAGCCTGGCAGCGGGATCTTCTCGGGGTCCAAATTCATTCCATCGAGTGACTTCCGGCCCTGCCAGCTAGTTGAGAGCCTGGTAGCGGGATCTTCTCGAGGCTAGGGATGACACCGAATGACTTTCGGCCCTGCCAGCTAGGTGAGAGCCTGGCAGCGGGATCTTCTCGGGGTCCAAATACATTCCAATTCTCTATGCTAGCTGGCTATGGCAATACTAGGGGGGAAGGAATTCATTATAACCAACGTGTAGCTTACAGGCATTTAGGGAAAAAACCTTTTCTGGTCGTATCCACTCCAGGTGAGACTCAGGGTCTCGCCCTCTACATTTTGGAGTCGATAGCCCCTCGACTTCAAAACTTCCTTCACAATAAACGGCCCCTCCCAGCTGGGGTTGAGCTTCCCTACGGACGCTGACCTTCCTGCCGCATCTACCTTCTTCAGCACCAGGTCTCCTTCCGCGAACTGCTTGACCCTGACATGCTTGTCAAAGTATTTGGCCATCCTTCTTTTTACCTCCTCCTGTCGGATGACCGAAAGGTCCCTCAATTCTTCCACCATGTCAAGGGAGAGTCTCAGCTCCCCCTCGTTCTCGGCTCGCCGTTCCTCTCGGCCCTCTCTGGCCCCACCCCCCGACTCGCGGTGTTTGGACTTCAAGTTCCACGGGAAGCACCGCCTCGCACCCATGGGAGAGCTTGAAGGGGGTCTCCCCCGTAGCCTTGTTAGGGATGGTTCTTAGGGCCCAAAGAACTGCGGGGAGATACTCTACCCAGCTCCCCCTCAAATTCTCCACCTTCTTCTTGAGGAGATTGACGATGATCTTGTTCGCAGCCTCCACCTGCCCGTTACTCCTAGGGTGGTGGACCGAGGCGAACCTGAGGTCGATTCCAAGCTGCTCGCAGAAGCTGGTGAACTCGGCACTGGCGAACTGGGGTCCGTTGTCTATGATGATGGCCTGGGGCAGCCCATGGCGACAGATGATCTCCACCCAAACAAAGTTCCTGATCACTTGGGAGGTCACCTTGGCCAACGCCTTCACCTCCATCCACTTCGAGAAGTAGTCGATCATCACTAGGAGGAACCTTCTCTGACCGCTGGCCTGGGGAAACGGTCCAACAAAATCCATTCCCCAGATTGCAAAGGGCCAGGGGGCCGTGATACTCTTGAGTTGTTGGGCCAGCTGTAGCTGGAGGGGGCGAACAACTAGCACTTATGACATCTTCTTGCGAACTCCGCGGCGTCTCAGCCCAGGGTGGGCCAGAAATACCCTTGCCTGACTATCCTTCCCTCCAGGGTCCGGCTCCCGGAATGACTCCCGCATTCCCCGGAGTGGACTTCCTCCAAGATCCTCTGCGTCTCGCCCTCGGCCACGCAGCGAGCCAGAATCCCGGAGAGGGTCTTCCTGTATAGTTGCCCGTCTTTGAGGAGGTAGTAAGCTGACTTGTGCCTCAGCTTCTTCCTGTCTACCCCCTCCGGATATTCTCCTGTGGAGAGGAAAACTACTACTGGATCCATCCATGAAGCTTGTTGGTCGATTTCCATGAGCTCTCCTTCTTCGATGGAGGGGCGGAACAGGTCGGTGATGGTGCCCCCTGCCCGGGGACCATGTTTTGCTAACTAGTCGGCTTGTTCGTTCTCTCCCCTTGGCACGTGTCGGATGGAGAAGGTCTGGAAGGTGCCTATGACCCCCTTCACTTTGGCCAAGTACAACTTCAGTGTGGGTTCCCTTGCTTCGAACTCCCCGTTGATCTGGGAAGTCACCACCATGGAGTCGGTTAGGACCTCAACATCCCGCACCCCCAGCTCCCTGGCCAGGCGCAGCCCTGCTATCACTGCCTCGTACTCGGCCTGGTTGTTGGTAATGGGAAAGTGCACCACCACCGTCTGCTCAATCTGAGTCCCTTGAGGGCTTTCCAGGACAACCCCCACTCCAAGAGAATGCCTCCCTGAGGCTCCATCCACCCTCACCTTCCAAGGAGTCGGGCGGGTGAGCTCCTCCTCCGCTACTTCTACCACGTAGTCGGCCAGGAAGTCGGCCATCGCCTGAGCTTTGATCGAGAACCGCGGAACAAAGGAGACATCGAACTCGCTCAGCTCCACTGTTGGGTACATTGGTTAAGTGTACTTGATTTGAAGAAGCCTCACCCAACTCAATGATATACATCAAAATGTATTTGATGTATTTTGAGTTACTTGTTCAGGTTAAGTATTTGCAGGACTGAAGCAAAAAGTTTCTAAGTCTATGTGTCGACACCCAGAGGGAAAGTGTCGACACTTAAGAAGACTTGTGTTGACACCCAGACAAGCAGTGTCGACACTTGGAGTCATTGTGTCGGCACCTGGGATGCAGAGTCGACACCAGACAGAAAGTGTCAACACAAGGAGCTGTGTCGACACCCAATGAAGAAAAGTGCAGACAGAAAGTGTCGACACAAGGAGCAGTGTCGACACCTTGAAGAACTGTGTCTACACCAGTAAGTGTCGACACTTGGAGCTGTGTCGACACTCAGCAAAAGTCTGCAAAAACTAAGTATAAGTGTCGACACCCAGAACAATGTGTCGACACTCAATAGAAGAGTCAGCAGTTGAAGTAAGTGTCGACACTCAGAACAATGTGTCGTCACTCATCAGAAGAGTCAACATTTGAAGTAAGTGTCGACACCTAGAACAACGTGTCGACACTCAGCTGAAGAATCAACACTTGAAGAAAGTGTCAACACATGGAGCTGTGTCGACACTTAGCAAAGAACAGCAACATCATCAAATTATTCTAAGTACAAGTGTCGACACTAAGGGAATGTGTCAACACTCAGCTGAAGTCTCAACACAAGAAGTATGTGTCGACACAAGGAGCTGTGTCGACACTCAGCATGTATCAACATAGAAGACTATGTGTCGACACCAAGAAGCAGTGTCGACACTTAACAGATTCAACACAAGAAGTTGTGTCGACACAAAGGAGATGTGTCGACACTTAGAAGAATTCAGCAAAAGATAGAAGATCAAGTACTTGTGTCGACACTCAATTTCAGTGTCGACACATGCAGAAGGAACTGTGTCGAGACATAGTATCTACAACACAAGGAGTTGTGTCGACACCTTGTAGACTTGTGTCGACACTTACACAACTCGTGTCGACACTTTGTCTATAAGTGTCGACACTTAAAGACAGAAAGTCTCGACACTTTCAGACAGTTAGAGAACTTTCAAGAATTGACTGGATGACTTGACAGCTGCCGTTCCAGCCGGTCTACAGCACCTGTCAGAGATGTCAGAATTCAGTTATGGACCGGACCAGCCGGTTACCATGAAGAAGGCCTATAAATAGGCTCATACAGTTTACAGAAACTGTTGTTCAGATTATTATTCAAGTTATTGATCAAGTATCAAATCAAGAAGATCTAGCTGTCCAAGTGCAGATCTAAGAAGTTGGAGAGAGAGGGCTCCATCCAAGAAATCAGCCTCTGGAACTAGGCTGAGAAGAAGGGTTCAGATTTATTCTGAATTCTAAGTGGCAGAGGTCAAGGATCAACTGCAGAAGGAGACAATCTTATTCAGTTCTAGTTTCAAGAAACTTTGAAGAAAGCTAAGTCAGATTGAATCCAGCTGAGTTCTTCCAAGAACTCATCAAGAAACTCTCAACTCCCCTCTCTTGTTTCTGAGTTGTTGAGTTATTATTTATATACTCATTTTTATCTTGTAGGATCCTTTGGATCTGAGTGATTTGTAAGCCTGTATTTATAAAGGCTGAGGGTAGGGCTTGAGAGCCTGAGTGTAGGAGATTGAAATCTCTGAGTGTAGGACTGCGTGGCTGAGTGTATGCTTTATGGCTGAGTGTAGGCTTTGGGATAAAACTGAGTTGTAAGGCCTTGGGCCTGAGGTGTAGGAACCAGTTTGGGTTCTGAGACAGTGGAGGAGTTTGGCCGAATCTAGTACACTGCTAGATAGGCGAAGGGGGAAAGTGGATGTACCCAAAGCTTGGGGAACCACTATAAATCTCTGTGTCTACTGTGTGATTGATGTTGGCTGTGATTGTTGCTGTGTATGCTGTGTGATTGCTGTGTAAAAGTAGTTAGAATTCTGTGATATTAACTGATTGCTGCCATTAAAGTTTAAAAAGAAATTAGTCACCTATTCACCCCCCTCTAGGTGTTTAGGTACTATATCTTTCAAGTGATATCAAAGCGAGGTTCCTCAAAAAGGACTAACAGTCTGAGGATATCCTGATTGGCAGATTCAGTCTAAGTCAAAATTCAGATTCAAGAAAATCAAGAACCATGGGTTCCTCTGAAAATCACAAGGAATTGGGTTCCATGAAATTGCCCATATGCAGGAAAGAGATCTTTGGGATATGGAAGGAAAGGGTAAGGCTATTTATGGAAGCCTCAGACCCTAGGATTTACATCACAGTCAAGGAGGGGCCATATGTGCCCATGAAGATATCAGTTCTAGATGCAAATCAGAGAACCCCAAAGGATTTCTCTGAAATGACTAAGGATGAGATTGTCCTAGCCACCATGGACAAGAGGGCACAAAACATTATAGTGAGTGCCATAGATGATGCAACATTTCAGAATCTTATACACTGTAAGACAGCCAAAGAGATGTGGGACACTCTTATTGTGTATATGGAGGGTTCTGAAGAAGTTAGACAAGATAGAAAATCCTTGCTAAATCAGGAGTATGAGAGTTTTAGACAAGGAAAGGGTGATAACATAACTGAATGCTATAAGAAGTTCTACAGAATAGTGAATGAACTCATGTCTTATGGAAGAGAGTTCAGCAATTATGAACTAAATGACAAGTTCCTAAGGTCTCTAACTAAAGATTGGGACACAAAGATCTGTGCCATTACAGAGATGGCTTAGTTAGGAGAAATTCCTCCACCTACACTATTTGGCAAATTGTTGTCATATGAAATGCAATTGACAGTGAGAAAAGAGGAGGAGAAATCAACAAGAACTGAACACAAGGAAAGAACAGTAGCCTTCAAGACAGAAGCCTCCAGAAAGTGCAGGAATAAGTCATCAACTCCACCTCCAAAGGTAGTTGAATCAGAGTCAGATGAGTCAGCCAGCACAAAATCTGAAAGCAGTGAAAGTGATGAAGACTTTGCTGCCTTCACTAGACATTTTCAGAAATTCTTGAAGAAGAAACAGTGGAGGTCAAGGCCTTATACTTCACAGGGAAAAGAAGATTTTTATCAGGATAAAAAGGCCTCAAAGAAGGACAGGAAGAGGACAAAATCTAGCAAGGCAACTGGTTCAAAGATAGTATGCTATTGCTGCAATAGACAAGGCCATGTTATTGCAGATTGTCATGAAAAGAGAAAAGAGTCTAGTGACAAGAAAAAGACTCATTTTAAAGGCAAGAAAGAAAAGTCTTTTGTTGCCAAGAAGGAGAAGACTCTATCAGATATCTCTTCTTCAGAAACTGAGTTTGATGCTGAGGCATACATAGGGCTGTTTGCTGAAGAAGAAGAAGAAGAAGAATTCATGCAAATCATGGAGTCTATATATGAATAAGAAGACAGTCAATGCCAAGGGCTAATGGCTTTGACAGAGCATGACAAAATCCTGGAGCAGCCAGGACCCAGTAATGTACAAAGTTCAACTTTAAGTTCAGTTTCTTGTTCTAGTACAGAATCAGATTCATCATCATCTAGTGATGAGAGTGTATCTGAGTCTGAGGAAGATATTCATCAGCTTATAGACGAATATAAAGTGCTGTTGCAAGCTTATAAGAAGAGCAAGTCCCATGCCAAAAGTCAGGCAAAGGAAATTGCTGATCTAAAAGCTGCTGCAACAGATTCTGAGAAGCTATTTGATCAAAAGCTTAATGAGATAGCCAGGCTGAAACACATAACAGTGATTCAGATGGGGACTATCACCTTTAAGAATGATCAAATCAAGAGTCTGGAGATCAATCTTCAGAAAGAGAGAGAGCTTGTTGCTAGGTTTTCTAAACCTAAGTCAGTGTTACCTTTAAGTGATGAATTTGTTCATCATAAAGGCAAGGCTGGACTGGGTTTTATTAAACCTGCAAGGACTGAGCAGTCCAAGTCCAAGTCCAAGGGCAAAGCCCCAACATTCAACAAGTCTGCTGTAGATAAGACAGCAAAGGCTGTACCTAAGCAAAGGTACAATAAGTTTGAATGTTGGTGCTGTGGCAAGGTTGGCCACTTTGCAGTGGACTGTTGGCACAATGCTAGTGCCAAAGTGAGTAACAAACTACCTGTTGGAAAGGCAGTAGGTAGCTTTGTCAGATTGCAAACTAACAAGTACCAAGGACCCAAGAATACTTTGGGTTCCAAGGTTCATTAATCTGTTTTGCAGGTGAGTCCAAGTGGCCATACCCCAACATGGTACTTGGACAGTGGATGTTCTAGACATATGACTGGAACAAGGGGATTACTAAGGGACTACATTCCAATAAAAGATGGTCCAAAAGTAACCTTTGGTGGTTCTGAAAAAGGAATCATCAAAGGATTTGGTAACATTTCTAGCAACTTGGTTACCATTACTCAAGTGGCTTATGTTAAAGGGTTGAAACACAACCTAATAAGTATAAGTCAATTAAGTGATGTAGGGTATGACATCTCATTTGTTAAAAATGGTTGTCATATCAAGAGGTCAAGTGATCAAGAGATCATTTTGACAGGTTATAGGAAGAGGAATGTTTACTGCCTAGACATTATGATTGAGAACAATGGTTCTCCAGTGTGTCTTGTAGCTGATGAGACAGTCTCTCATTGTGTCAAATGGCACAAGAGGCTTGCCCATCTTAACTACAAGACTATTGGCAAACTCTTTAGCAAAGAGTTAGTGAGGAATGGTCCTCAAGTTAAGTGTGTTAAAGATGATATTTGTTCAGCTTGTCAAAAGGACAAGCAGACTAAATCCACCTTTAGAAGCATAGAAAACAAAGATGCTGTGAGGTGTTTATACCTCTTGCATATGGATCTCTTTGGTCCAATGCCAGTTCACAGCTTAGGTAGGAAGGTCTATACCTTTGTTGTTGTAGATGACTACTCAAGGTTTTCCTGGGTGTTCTTCTTAAGACAGAAATCTGAAACACCTAGTGTCTTCCATAACTTTGTCAAGCAAATTCAGAATGAACTAAACAGTACAGTGGTCAAGATTAGAAGTGACCATGGTACTGAATTTCAGTCTGATAGCATGACAAAACTATGTGAAGACTTTGGGATATTTCAAGAGTTTTCTTCACCTAGAACACCTCAGCAAAATGACATTGCTGAGAGGAAGAATAGGACCTTGATAGAGGCTGGTAGGACCCTATTAAGTGATACATCACTACCAGAGTATTTCTGGGCTGAAGCAGTTAACACTGCATGCCATGTTATAAATAGGGCTACCATCACTAAAGGGCTCAACAAGACCCCATATGAAGTTGTGAAAGGCAGGAAACCAAACCTATCCTACTTCAGGATCTTTGGTTGCAAATGCTTCATACTTAACAATGGGAAGTCTTACTTAACTAAGTTTGCTGCCAAGTCCCAAGAGGGAATTTTTGTTGGGTACAGCAATAATAGTAAGGCTTATAGAGTCTACAACTTGTCTACACAAGTTGTTGAAGAATCTGTGCATGTAGTTTTTGATGAGACTAAACTTATTAACAATGAGTTGTCTAGTAGTGTATGCAGCCCCACAGGTTTAACAAAGAAGATGGACAAGCTTACTATAGAAGAAGTACCTGCTGTAAAACAGCAAGTAGAAGACAGTGGCTGTTGTCCAGGGGGAGAACTACATGTGCCAATTACTGAAGAAGTTCAAGGAGTACAGCATGATGGAGATGCTGAAGAGGTTCAACCAGAAGTTAGGATGCCTCCAGCCAACAGGCATCTTAGAGATCATCCAGTAGAGCAGATTATTGGAGATCCAAGACAAGGAATACAAACAAGGAGCAGAAACCAGAATGCTGCTATATTCTCCAGTTTTCTATCTCAAGTTGAACCTAAGAAGTTTGAAGAAGCAATACTAGATCCACAATGGACTGAAGCTATGCAAGAAGAGCTTAATCAGTTCAAGAGGTGCAAGGTCTGGGAACTTGTTCGTAAACCTAAAGATCACAATATAATAGGAACTAAGTGGATCTACAGGAATAAGATGGATGAACAAGGGGTCATCATTAAGAATAAGGCAAGATTGGTTGCTAAAGGATATAGGCAAGAAGAAGGCATTGACTTTGATCAAACATTTGCTCCAGTAGCCAGACTGGAAGCCATAAGGATGTTCTTGGCCTATGCAACCTATCAAGGATTCAAGGTTTACCAAATGGATGTCAAGTCAGCATTCCTGAATGGTAATCTTAAGGAAGAAGTATATGTGGAACAGCCTTCAGGTTTTGTTGATCCAACTCTACCTCATCATGTCTATAGACTTAGGAAAGCTTTATATGGGTTAAAGCAAGCCCCTAGCGCTTGGTATGAAACCCTATCTAGTTTCCTCATTGAGAACAAGTTCTCAAGGGGGAAAATAGATAAGACTCTATTCCTTAGGTAATCTAGAGGCAAAGTTATACTAGTCCAAATATATGTAGATGGCATTATATTTGGGTCTACTGAAATCAGCCTTTGCAAAAAGTTTGCAAAACTTATGCAAGTTCAGTTTGAGATGAGTAGTATGGGAGAGCTGAAGTTTTTCTTGGGTCTCCAAGTTAAACAGACTGAGAGTGGTTTATCCATATGTCAGTCCAAGTTCACCCTAGAACTCATAAGGAAGTATGGTATGGATTCATCCAGCACCATGAAGACTCCTTTGGGGTCAAGTATGTCTCTTAGCAAGGATGATGCAGGGAAACCTGTAGATGAAACCTTGTATAGAAGGATAGTTGACTCCCTATTATACTTGACTACTAGTAGACCAGATATCATGTATGCTACATGTGTCTGTGCAAGGTATCAAGCCTGCCCTAAAGAGTCTCATTTGACTGCAGTCAAAAGAATATTGAGATATCTAAAGGGCACTCCCTATCTAGGCCTCTGGTACCCTAGGAATGGGGATTTTGATCTAACAGGTTATTCAGATGCAGACTTTGCAGGATGCAAAGAAGATAGAAAAAACACTACTGGAACCTGTCAATTCCTAGGTGGGAGACTAATTTCATGGAGTAGCAAAAAGCAAACCAGTGTGGCTATCTCCACTACAGAGTCAGAGTATGTGGCTGCAGGAAGTTGTTGTGCACAACTTCTGTGGATACAACATCAGCTAGAGGACTATGGATTTCAGGTAAGTAGAACTCCACTCTTCTGTGATTCTACAAGTGCTATTTCAATAGCTAATAACCCTGTATCTCATAGTAGAACAAAACATATTGAAATTAAATATCATTTTCTTAGGGAGCATGTAAAAAGAAAAGATATTTTATTAGAATATGTTAAAACTGATAATCAAGTAGCTGATATGTATACTAAGCCACTAGAAGAAGCTAAGTTCAATAGATTTAAAATTGAACTAGGAATGATTAACTTAGAGTAAGTTTACAGAATTGAAAATGACTAAGTAAAAAGGTGTCGACACATAGACAAGTCTATGTCGACACAGAATAGTGGTGTCGACACTTCATGAAAAAGGTGTCGACACATCTAGGAAGTTGGTGTCGACACTTCAAAATATTAGTGTCGACCCATGTCAAGTAGGTGTCGACACATCCAATGTGGTGTCGACACTTAAGTTTTACTCAGTATTTACTAAGTAAAGTCTCGACTATGTGTCGAGTTATGTTGTGTCGACACATAACCAAGTGTCGACACATAAAATCTGTTGACTAAACTTGTGTCGACCCATATGTGTCGAGACATTATAAGTCAGTGTCGACAATTATTGCCAGTGTCGACACATTTTAAGTTAGCTGTCCCGCCTGTTCATCTTCAAAATCAGAAAGGTATAAATAGGGTTTTGTCTTTGTTTGTCGACATGCTTTCAAAGTTTCGATACCAAGCTTCTGTGTCGACACCTCTCTTCTCTCAAGACAAATTCTACAAACCCTAATGGCGCCTAAGCTAGAGGAGAACGTCAACGAAGGATATGAGCTGGTGCGCGGCGCTTTCACTGATGCAGATCAAGAAATTCAGGCAGTCGTAACCCTAGTTGCCGATTCTGGGTTAGAATATCTAGTTTCAGAACCTTCTAAGATATGGAAGAAAGAGGTGCTTGAATTCCTCAATGGATCCAAGGTGGATGAATCTGGATACAAAATCAAATCCAGAGTTCATGGAGCTAAGATTAAGGTATCCCCTAAAAGTCTGAGGAAGATTCTCCAGCTGCCAAGAATTCAAGAGGAAGATGAGATTACTGCTTCAAAGACCAGGGAAGCTCTAACCTGGTGTGGACTAGACTCTAAGATGAAGATTGGTTCTGTATTCAATAGAAAGGGCATGAACAATAAAGGCAAATTCATGTCTGAGATAGTTGGAAAGGTAATATTCAGCAAGCCAGGAGGGCATGACAGAGTGTCTGCCTATATGTTTGGTATAATGACCAGGATAATCTTCACTTTAAGAACTGATTGGTCTGTTATAGTATTTGAGAACATCAAAGAAAGCTTGAATAAGCCCAATCTGGGCAGAATCATAAGTCTATACCTAGCTGGTGTGATTCCAGAGGTAATGAGTACTGCTGCAGGAAGCAAAATAAATCACATGAGGAAGATGGATCTGAGAATATTCTCAAGATGGGACAGGGTGTTGTCAAAGGAGATGACAACCCCTGAGAAGACAGTTACTGAGAAAGAAATTCCTCCCAAGAAGTAAAGGAAGACTACTCCAGTTGCTCAAGAGTCCACTAGCAGCTCTGAAAGTGAAGAACAGGTTGTTTTCACTCCAGATGACCATGAGGAAGAGCCTGCAGTAAAGACTCCTGCTCCTCAAGAGATTGCTGAGATCCAGGGGGAGCTACCTCAAGCTAGCCCCATCCATAAGGATCAAATCCAGGGGGAGCTTCCAGTTGTAACTGAACCCACTACACTGGAAAGTGAACAAGCTACCACCATCATACTAGAGGTAATCACTGAACTAAACACTTTGAATTTTACTATGGAAGATACTGATTTGTCTGATGATCATCAGCAAATCCAGCTGGATAGCCAAGTCTCAGATGCTGTCAAAGAAGACACATCTGCTGTTGTTCTAGTGGTTCCTGATTCAGTGGTTGAAGAGCCTAGAATTTCTCCAGCTCCTTCACCACAAGAATACACCATGGAAGATTTATTCCTAAATCTAGACCAACAAGATTTTGACATGGACAAGGATGCTACTGAGAAAGAGAATGCTGCTGCTGAGGGGGAGCAAGTGCATATTATGGAAGAGCCTGTAAGGCAGGAAACTGAGAAGGCACCTGAAGTGCAGAAAGAGAGGCCCCCTAGCCCTAAGGAGAGGGTTGACATAGCCAGCTCCTCAGAATCTGAAGATGAGGAGGCTACTAGGGCTAAGCAAAAGAAACTCTATGTATTCAAAAGAAGAAGCCAAAGTTATAAGAAGGCTTTACAATCTATTGCACCACAGCCTATAGTTCAGCAAGCTCCAACTGTTGATTATAGTGCTTTAATGATTGCCCTGCAGATAAAACTGGATGAACATAGAAAAGCCATAGAGGCTTATGTGGATGAAGGGCAGAAATCTTTACAGTTTGATCTAGCCCAGGATATCAAGTCTATAAGGTTTGAAATGAACCTTAACAAGAAAGAGATGACAGAATGCTTCCACAAGGGTGGAAATGTAGTGGTGTACTTGGAAACACACCAGGAAAAGATCAAGGCACAGGTGGATGACATAGCATTGAAGCAAGGATATGTTCTTGAAAATCAGCTAAGGATGAATGACAATTTAACTGCTTCCCATAATGCTATTGTCACTGAATTAAAGAACCAGGCTGCTGGACCTTCTACCTCTACTGCTACTATTAAAGCTGAATTTGATAAAGTATTCCAGGAAGAACTCTCTGCTATTAAGACTGCTATTCAAGACTCCCAGAAGGCCATATCTGAACAACTTAAAAAGCTCAAACCTTTCTTTAAAGATGGAGTCAGATACTTGGATAATCAAATCAGATTCCAGAAGGATGATGTCAGAGATCATATGGCTAGAGAAGTCATAAAGGGGGAGAGAGTTTTAGTCAAAGCTAGCTCTGATCATGCCAAATGGATATCTAATTCCATCAGAGCTACACTGGGCTATCCTCCACTTTGTGATGATGACAATGTTGCTGAATCTGGAATTCAACCTACATATCTTGGAGGTGAGCAACCAGAGGTAGCTCAAGTGATCTATCCTCCACCAGATTTTGAAATGGTGCAAGCTGATATTCATCACATGTATAGACCAACTGAAGGGAAGTCTAATTTTATTCTGGAGAAAGTGGTTCAGCCTATTTCTGAAGCCATGCAAGAGGCACTGCAGAAAGAAGAAGAGACAAGGTTGTCTAAGAAGAGGTTTAGGAAACAAGCAGAACAAAGGTCAGACTTTGAACAGTGGAGCCCTACCTCTAGAAACATTATACTAACTGCCTGGAAAGCTGCCAAGGATAACATTCATGACAGGAACAAGTGGTTCTCTGAAGCTGAATGGAGAAAACATGAATCTAGACAGGAGGCCATTGTTCAATACAGAAGGAAGGCAAAGATGGGAAAGCTAACTCCTACAGCTCAGGAGCCTAGCAAGTACTTTCCTAAGCCATACCATTATTTTGAGAGACAGAAGATCAAAGCTGAAGAGCTTAAAAAGAAAGATCTGAAAGGCAAGAAGCCTGCTGATGCTGAAACTGCTGATGCTCCAGTCCAAGCTAAAGTCCAAGCTGGCAAAGGCATAGTAATTAAGGAGCCAGAGCAAAAATAGATTTAAAATTTTCTTGAAGTTTATTTTGTAATCTTTTGGATGTAACACATTTAGTGAACTTCTGAAAATGTATAAGACAGATATTAGAACAATATATGATTAATATATTTCATGTTTGTTCTGTGAATATGTCTATTTATTATTTGTTCTGTGTTGATGTATGTGTATACATGTGCGATTTATACATGTTTATGTTTACCCTACTGAATATAATCCTGCTTTACATCATTTTGTAATTTTAATTATGAATGGTGTATATCATTGACTAAGGGTTATGACTTCTCCAAATAGGGGGAGATTGTTGGGTACATTGGTTAAGTGTACCTGATTTGAAGAAGCCTCACCCAACTCAATGATATACATCAAAATGTATTTGATGTATTTTGAGTTACTTGTGCAGGTTAAGTATTTGCAGGACTGAAGCAAAAAGTTTCTAAGTCCATGTGTCGACACCCAGAGGGAAAGTGTCGACACTTAAGAAGACTTGTGTCGACACCTAGACAAGCAGTGTCGACAGTTGGAGTCATTGTGTCGACACCTGGGATGCAGAGTCGACACCAGACAGAAAGTGTCGACACAAGGAGCTGTGTCGACACCCAATGAAGAAAAGTGCAGACAGAAAGTGTCGACACAAGGAGCAGTGTCGACACCTTGAAGAACTGTGTCTACACCAGTAAGTGTCGACACTTGGAGCTGTGTCGACACTCAACAAAAGTCTGTAATTACTAAGTATAAGTGTCGACACCCAGAACAATGTGTCGACACTCAATAGAACAGTCAGCACTTGAAGTAAGTGTCGACACTCAGAACAATGTGTCGACACTCATCAGAAGAGTCAACATTTGAAGTAAGTGTCGACATCCAGAACAATGTGTCGACACTCAGCTGAAGACTCAACACTTGAAGAGAATGTCGACACATGGAGCTGTGTCGACACTTAGCAAAGAACAGCAAGATCATCAAATTATTCTAAGTACAAGTGTCGACACTAAGGGAATGTGTCGACACTCAGCTGAAGTCTCAACACAAGAAGTATGTGTCGACACAAGGAGCTGTGTCGACACTCAGCATGTATCAACATAGAAGACTATGTGTCGAAACCAAGAAGTAGTGTCGACACTTAACAGATTCAACACAAGAAGTTGTGTCGACACAAAGGAGATGTGTCGACACTTAGAAGAATTCAGCAAAAGATAGAAGATCAAGTACTTGTGTCGACACTCAATTTCAGTGTCGACACATGCAGAAGGAACTGTGTCGAGACATAGTATCTACAACACAAGGAGTTATGTCGACACCTTGTAGACTTGTGTCTGCACTTACACAACTTGTGTCGACACTTGGTCTATAAGTGTCGACACTTAAAGACAGAAAGTCTCGACACTTTCAGACAGTTAGAGAACTTTCAAGAATTGACTGGATGACTTGACAGCTGCAGTTCCAGCCGGTCTACAGCACCTATCAGAGATGTCAGAATTCAGTTATGGACCGGACCAGTCGGTTACCATGAAGAAGGCCTATAAATAGGCTCATACAGTTTACAGAAACTGTTGTTCAGATTATTATTCAAGTTATTGATCAAGTATCAAATCAAGAAGATCTAGATGTCCAAGTGCAGATCTAAGAAGTTGGAGAGAGAGGGCTCCATCCAAGAAATCAGCCTCTGGAACTAGGCTGAGAAGAAGGGTTCAGATTTATTCTGAATTCTAAGTGGCAGAGGTCAATGATCAACTGCAGAAGGAGACAATCTTATTCAGTTCTAGTTTCAAGAAACTTTGAAGAAAACTAAGTCAGATTGAATCCAGCTGAGTTCTTCCAAGAACTCATCAAGAAACTCTCAACTCCCCTCTCTTCTTTCTGAGTTGTTGAGTTATTATTTCTATACTCATTTTTATCTTGTAGGATCCTTTGGATCTGAGTGATTTGTAAGCCTGTATTTATAAAGGCTGAGGGTAGGGCTTCAGAGCCTGAGTGTAGCAGATTGAAATCTCTGAGTGTAGGCCTGGGTGGCTGAGTATAGGCCTTTGTGGCTGAGTGTAGGCCTTTGTGGCTGAGTGTAGGCTTTGGGATAAAGCTGAGTTGTAAGGCCTTGGGCCTGAGGTGTAGGAACCAGTTTGGGTTCTGAGACAGTGGAGGAGTTTGGCCGAATCTAGTACACTGCTAGATAGGCGAAGGGGGAAAGTGGATGTACCCAAAGCTTGGGGAACCACTATAAATCTCTGTGTCTACTGTGTGACTGATGTTGGCTGTGATTGTTGCTGTGTATGCTGTGTGATTGCTGTGTAAAAGTAGTTAGAATTCTGTGATATTAACTGATTGCTGCCATTAAAGTTTAAAAAGAAATTGGTCACCTATTCACCCCCCCCCTCTAGGTGTTTAGGTACTATATCTTTCATCCACCCACCACTTGGCCAGCCGGCCTGAATGCTCCACCCCCTCGAATCTGTTGCAGAGAGGATGGTCGGTCACCACTTGGATTGAGTGTGCCTGGAAGTAAGGTCGCAGCCTCCGAGCCGAGATGATTAGTGCGAATGCAAGCTTCTCCAAGATCGGATACCGGAGCTCGGCCTTCCTTAGGAGCCGGCTGACGTAATAAATAGGGAGCTGCCTCTTCCCTTATTCACGAACCAATACGGAGCTCAAGGCCTCTGCCCCGACCCCGAGGTATAGGAACAGGTCCTCCCCCTCCTTTGGCCCTTGGAGCAGCGGAGCCTGTGTCAACTGCACTTTAAGGGCCTGGAACGCCTCCTCACACTCCTTGGTCCATTCAAACCTCTGACCTCCCCTTAGCATTTTGAAGAAGGGGGGGGGCACTTGTCCCCTGCCCGAGAAAGGAAGCGACTCAGCCCTACTAGCTTCCCCGTCAATCGTTGGACATCCTTTGCATTCCGCGGGGACCCCAGCTCCAGGATAGCCTTGACCTTGTCTGGATTCGGCTCGACCCCCGTGGGGGTGAGGAGGTGCCCCAAGAACTTTCCCCTGCTGGCCCCAAAGACACATTTAAGGGGATTCAACCGCATCTTGTATCTGCGTAGGGTGGCGAAGGTCTCCTCCAGGTCCTAGAGGTGGGTGTTCACATCCCGACTTTTGATCATGAGGTCGTCCACATATACCTCCAAATTCCTTCCCCTATGCTCCTTGAAGACCCTATCCATCATTTTTTGGTAGGTGGCCACAGCATTCTTCAGTCCGAACGGCATCATCTTGTAGCAGTAGCATCCATCCCCCGTGATGAACGAGACATCCTTGATGTCCGGGGGTGCATCCTGATCTAATGGTAACCTAAAAAGGCATCTAAAAAACTCATTACAGAAAAGCTGACGGCTGAGTCAACCAGCGCGTCGATCCGAGGCAAAGGATAACAGTCCTTAGGACAAGCTTTATTAAGTAAGGAAAAGTCGATACACAATCGCCATCGGCCGTCTCCTTTTTTAACCATCACAACGTTGGAGACCCAGCCGGGGTACTGAATCTCGGACACGAAGCCAGCCTTGAGAAGCTTTGCCACCTCCTCCCTGATGGGCTCCGCCAGCTTGTCCGCCGTGGACCTCTTTTTCTGTTGAACGGGGCGTGTTCCCGGGTCCAGGTTGAGGCGGTGGCAGGCCACATCCGCGTCAACCCCCGACATCTCCGCGACGTTCCAGGCGAAGATGTCCACGTTCTTCTGGATGCACTCCTGCATCCTGCCTTGGTCCTCCGGGGTCAGCCCTCCGCTGACACGAACCTTCTCCATCCTGCCCCCTTGGGTGAGCACCTCTAGCTCCACCACTTCCTCTGCTACCTCCAGCCTGGATTGTTCTGCCCATCCTTCAGCATCCCCTTCCTCCGGGATGGGGACCTCTCCCTCCATCTCTTCTCCCGCGCCCCTCACTTCGGCTACCTCCTCCAGATCTCCTCCTGCCGCCTCTCCTGCGCGGTCCTTCACTCCTGGCTCCTCCCCTCCTGCCTCCTGCTCGACCTCCTGCATCCTCCGTCCCATCTCCTCGGCTCCCTCCTGCCAAGAGATGGTGTTCACCGCGGTGACATAACACTCCCGCGCCACCTTAGGGTCCCCCCTGACCCTGACCTGGACCCCCTCAGCGTTGAACTTCAAACACTGATGGAAAGACAAGGGGACGCAGCGGAAGGCACTGATGAGAGGCCTCCCGAAGATGGCGCTGTAGCTGCTGGGGGCGTCCACAATGACGAACTTGCAGTTTCGGGACCGCCCCCCCGGGTGACATGGAGGCCAACTGCTCCCTCTACTTCCTTCCTTTCTCCCGAGAACCCGAACAAGGGCCCGTCCGAGGCCAGCACCCTCTTAGCCTCCACCTTCATCGCGTCAAACGCCTTTTTGAAGACGACGTTGACGGAGCTCCCATTGTCCACGAGGATCCGAGAGACAGTGAAATTCTCGATGGCGGCCTTGATCACCAGCGCATCACAGAACGGATCCTCGTGGTCTAGCATATCACTCCTGGAGAAGGTGATCCTCTCCTCCGGCGGCGGGGTTTGGGATGTAGAGACGACGCTCCGCCGGTACATGGTGTGGAGGCTTGCCTTGCGGGAAGCCTCGATCCCCACTCCCCCGTGGATCACTCTGATCCCTCCTAGGGCCCCGACATCCACCCGGTCCTCGCAACGATCCTCCTCCACCCGAGGCAGGACTTCCTCGATCCTTACTTCCTGCTGCGCCTCCTGCTGCTGCTGCTGCTGCCGCTCCCTATTCCCTCTCATCTCCAAGAATTCCGGGCACGTGGCCGTCGCGTGCCCCTCCTCCTGATGGAAGTCGCAATAGGGCAGCTCCACCCTGACCTCCCTTCTCCTCCTCCTCATGATCCCCCTCCTTGCTCCCAAAGCTATGGCCATGGCCTCCTCCTGATCGGGGAGCCGGGGCCTCTGGCCCTGCCTCCAGCCCGGTGGGTGGAACTGATCTTGCCTCCCGTGATGGTGACCCCTTCCGTAGTTTCCTCTTGGTGGCCCTTGCCCCTGCCACTCAGGTCTCCAGCCCAGCCGGCGGTCGGGCTCCTGGTGCCCCCACCTCGGCTGTTGTTGCCAATGCAGCTGCCTTTGCTCCCTCTTCCTAGGTTCTCCCCTTCTCTCCTCCTGTGCCTTTTCCCTTCTCGACTCTTTCTCTTCCTCGGTGGCCCACCTGGCTAGCTTTCTTGCGAACTCCGTATTCGACGCCTCCCCGTCGACCTATCTCGCCGCCCTCTCCATCAACTCCTCGTAGGAGAGAGGGGGAACTCTCTTCAGCTCCATTCGGAAAAACCCCTGCTGCAGGCCCAGGGTAAAGGCCATCATCAGACTATGGCCCGGCATCTCTTGGACCTGGGTAACTTCCTCCTGGAATCGATCCACGTAGCTCCCCAACGTCTCGTTCACTCCTTGCTTAATGTGGAACAAAGACTCAGACTCCTTCTTCCTCTTCTTCGAAGTAGTGAACCTCAGCATGAACCCTCGGCGCAAGTCCTCGAAGCAGTAGATGGAACTAGCCGGCAGCTGGTGGAACCACTCCCTCGCCTTCTCCCGGAGAGTGATGGCGAAGAGTCGGCATTTGAATCCGTCCGACATCTGTCGGATGGAGACCACATCCTCGAACCATTGGACATGCTGGACCGGGTCTCCCTTCCCAGTGTAGTAAGACATCTCGGGTTCCCTGAACCCATCTGGGACTGGAGCTGAGGAGACCAGCTCGCTGAAAGGACTGCCCCCCCCCCCACTGGGCGAGCCGGCGAGTCTCGCGAGCCCAACTCGCCGAACCTGCCTCGGCTTGCCGAGCCCGGGAAAAGCTCGCGCCCCGGGAGCTCGCACCCTCGTCCTTCCTCGGCCACTTCCTTTCTAGCTCGCCGGCCAGGGGCGTCCTCGCCCAAAGAGGGGGCGGCCGCGATCTGGGCTGCCGGAGTCGAGTACTCGGCCCGCGCGCCGAGTGCAATCTTGACAAGGCCCATCACCTCATTCCTGAAGTCCTCCAACATCCCTACTGTTGCGAGAGGCGGGGGGGGGGGGGGGGGGCGAGTCCTGCCTGTCAGATCCTTGTCCTCCCGTCATTGAGCTCGCCGAAGCTTTTCTGCACTGACCACTTTCCACGCTCACCGCACCAAAATGTTGAAACCGGAATCCGGCCTCTTGTGGAGTTCGACCCTTGGGGAAGGGGTGGTCTCGCGCCTACTTTGCTCCTGCAGGAAAAACAACGAAGAAGACAAGAAGAAACAGACCCAAGGGCTCGACAGGGAGGTCCCACCACAAACCCGGAAGATCTCTGAGCGCTTCCCCTCCTTAGCCAGAAGCCGAGCTAAGGTACCCTCAGAGAGCGCTTGAAAACGAGAATAAGGAGGCACTGGAAGCGTACCCTCTGAGGTACCCCTTGGGTCTTATTTATAGTTTTTTGGAATCTGAACTGCCAATAACCAAAAGAACTGACCTGAAAATACCCAAAAAACCCCTGGTTGGGTCTGCCAACAGCCAAACTCCGCTGTCCTGAGTAGCTATGCGCAGTCCAACCTGGTCTGCCAACAGCGTGGCTCCGCCGTTCTGAGGGGCTATTCGCACCCCTGGGGAGTCAGCTCGCCTCCAATCCCCCTCCGCGGGAGGCGGGCACGACCTGGCTCCAGCGGTGCGCCTATTCTTCCTGGGCGAGCACGAGCCGGACTGCCGCGGCCTGCCTGTCTTCTGCCGGGGCGGACCGGCGGCCCAGTCGCGTGTAGGGGCTGGCCGGCGGCCACCGCGACCCCCCGATCGGCTCGCTAATCGCGGGTCGCCAAACCCATCCGCTTTGGCCAGCGATTCTCTGCGTCCCGCTTGCTCGCCTCGCCAGGCTCGCTCGCCTGAAGTGGGCGGGAGCGGGCCAGACCCCCTTGTCGTATATCTGTTTGCCGCTTGGGTGCGGGTCGCGGGGCTAGGTCTGCCCGACCTCCCTGGCGGGACCCGCTCGCCGAACACCGGGTTGTACACGGAAAACCCTAGCCGTCTTGTTTTATCAATAATCGAGCAGTTGTCGTTACCGAACCTGATGAAACAGAGGAGCCGCTAGAGTTCTGGAAGGAAATCCTCTTTCTTCCTATCTTTCCCATGAAGAACGAACACCAACGAGGGAGAATAAGATGCGCAAAGAATGGTGACAAGATCAATGGCTGGAAACCTCGAAACCGCCAGAAAAGAGGTGAGCTTCCTACCCTCTCCCTTGGTGCTTGATCTCTAGTTATTCCTAGGAGAGATATTAGATCAAAAGAGTCTTGATTCGCGAGGAGAAGTCTTTGTTAGGAGAAGGCCATGTGTAACACCCCCTATCCGTCACATAGCATATAGCAGTAGGTCCGGCCGGGGCCCGACGCCATATACCACAGACAGACCGGATGGTTACTCAATGGAAACCATCCAACTAAGAATCAACGTCCTATACAGAGTACATTCCAGCGGAAGCAATTTAAAGGTTGCAAAACAAATAATACAGCATAAGCATAAATGTCCACTACTCAAACCGGCAGGAATGAAGGTACCATACACAAGTACAATGGCCTTAAGGCCTTACAATTGTTTACTCAAATTATAGTGTCTTCCAAACCTCGGCACGCAGGCCGCCACACATGAATAAAGCAAGTAAACATTCATAATTAGGCCTTCGAGGACCGGCTCAGCAACATGGGCTTTTGCTCGCTATTTACCACTCGGCTCCGCAGCACCTACAAACAACAATCCACGACACGGTGGCAAACAAAAGCAACAGTCAGCTATGCTGACCAAATTATAACAATCCCGCCCCCAAACTCGGGGAGGCGATGCTCCTTTCCCTGCACTTTGTTTGCATAACCAAGTAGTATAGATAAACACTTCATCACAGGCGTGGGCACGGACGACCACACACCCCGTGCTCTCAGGGCACATTCTCGGTGAACCAGTTAACGTCACGTCAATTTAAGCCATAGACATCCCGGTCTCACCACCTCCACTTGGACGGCCAATCTTGCGAGCATTTTTGTCTTCCCGGCATGGGTCACGTCAATTTAAGCCATAGACCGCCAAAAACCCTCATCTGTGAAAAAGGCTCCCACCGAACGACATAGAGCGGGTACGGTTTCGCCTGACCCGTTGCTCACACTGCAACGTCAATTTTAAAGCATATGCTCGGGTCAAACCTCCCCGAGTCCCGTTTCCATCACACACTTCACATAACCCGGTTATGTTCAAGTTGGCTCCCAGGCCACCATGTTGGCAGAATCACGTATCTGCCCAGTTTTTCGGGTGCACCTTGCAGTTAATCCCCAAGGCTCCTTGTTGCAATCTACCGCGTAGAAAAATCCAAAAAAACAACCATTCGCGCGTAGTCTTCTCCGGCCATTCATACAATGCAACATCACCGATCCAGACCAACTTATCCCGGCAGGCTTCACACATCATGCCTATGCCCGTTCTCGATTACGGACTCTACATGTACATAACGGGGACTATTCATGTCTACCTGAAGGAACGCCTCAACTCAGCGCAAACACGCAAGAGCGGGCTTCCTATGCAAAGGAAAAGAGGACTTCACATGTCCTAGGATGAGAATCGTTTCCCTAGCATTTTTCCTTGGCGCCATGGAAATCTATGCAGATGAAAAGCACCACAATCTCCTCGCCTCCATAGATCCGAAGTCGGCTCGCGATTTAGAACTCCGAAGCTCCGCTGGTGATCGGATCTAGCCTGCTTTCTTCTTTCTTGCTCTCCCCTGTCTCTAGACTTTAGAAAGAGATTGACCCAAGTAAAAATGGGGTTTTCTAAGCCCTAAACCCGGGTATATCCAAGCAAGAACAGTTCCAGACTGTTAGATTCCAAAATAAGGAAACGGACGGCCACGATCTGAACCTGAAATCCAAAATCTGGGCCGAACACGGCCTATGACACGCCCGTATCCAGGGCCGTGCTCCGTATTCGCCGTCGAAACCGATGAATCTCGAAAAGTACACGGGTACCCGACACGCCCGTGTCAAACTTGACATGCCCGTATGATATAGTACACAGCCGTATAGTGTGTCGTGTTACTCCATCGACACAGGACCGAAAAATTCCCGAAAGGGACACGGTTACTCGACACGCCCGTGTCGCATTTTGACACGCCCGTGTCTTACTGACACGACCTACGTGCTGACACCATGTATCACCCCCGCCCTGGCCCTGCTTCATCCCGTGAAGGACACGGCCTGTGACACGTGTAACAGCCCAAATTTCAGCATGCAAAATTTTGGGTGACACGGCCTGGGACACGGGCGTGTCCCAGGGCGTGTCCTGCTCGGGTGCGGAGTCGTGCCGAGATCGACGAAAGTCGTTTGACGGATAGTGTTTGGCTGGTCACGCCCTGGATCACGGGCATGATAGAGGGCGTGTCCTGCTCGGGTTCGGCGTCAGGTCGACTAAATGCTATGTTCAACGAATTGAGCTCGAAGATTTAGCAACGGCTTCGTGGGCTGGAAAATCGTCGAACGTAAATCGTCGAACACTGGGGAAATCGTCAAACGCGCTAAATCGTCGAACGGAGATCATCGAATGCGGACCCAATCATCGAGCGCTGGGTCAATTCGACGATCGCTGCCCCATCGTCGAACGGATATCGTCGAACACGCGGAATCATCGAGCGGAAATCGTCGAACGCGCTGTTTGATGATCGCTAGCGGGCTCGACGATCGCTGGCGAGCTCGACGATCGCTGCCAGATCGTCGAGTGCAGATCTGGGTCACGGGCGTGACTTGGCTGACACGGGGCGTGTCCCGTGGCGGTGAACTATTTTGTGGATAAGGCGGGTTGAGTGCCGCTTTGAGGACATAGCCTGTGATACGGGCGTGTCACAGGGCGTGTCGGACACGAAAATCAGTTTTCCCGATTTTTCGTAGCCGTCCATTTTTCTCAGCTGGATCCAAGGGTTGAGCTTCTTTCCTGCTTCCTTAAGGCCAAAAACAGAGAACGTCTTCTCATTTTTATTATTGCCTTCATCTTTTTAAAAGTTTAGAGAGAGAAAAGGAAAGGAAGTCGGAGAAGAAGAAGAGGGGATGTTCGGTGCTGGAGCTTGTGAGTGTCAAGCGGTGATCCGAGGCCATTTTTGCGGAGGAAAAGCTCTTTCTAGCCAGCTAGGAACTTCATGGCACCAAAGTGGTCTTCAAGGGTAATGACCTTTCTTCCTAGCCATGTGAAGGCTTCCTTTTTGGCATATGTTTGTGATTCCCCCACCAAAAGGTGGTTGATTTTGGCAGTCTTCAGGTGGATTCAAGAAATCCCCTTTGTTGGCATATAGATTCGGAATTGGAGTATGGAATAGGCATGCTGTGTGAAGCCCATTTGGACAGGTTGGTCTGGATTGGTGATGTTGCATACGAACCGGAGAAGACTCCATGATAAACGTGTAGTTTAAGGAGTCAACGGGTTATGCATGTGAAAGGTAGTAGCAGGAAGTACTGGAGTGGTAGTTCAGGAAAATATACCTGTTATGCTTGTCCTATTGGTTCGTACCTGTGAATGAGTAACAGGAAGTACTGGTGTGACCAGGAAAGGCCCTTTGTGATGATTGATGTCGTATATGGTACCTGTGAAGAGAGTAACAGGAAGTACTAGTGTGCCCACGAAATACCCCTGACATTTGTGATATTGCGGTGTCGTACCTGTGAACGAGTAACATGAAGTACTTGTGTGCCCAGGAAGGACCCGATGATGTTGTGAGATGAATTGGTGTAATCAAAGTACCCAGGCTTGAATTCCAAGAACAGGATTGGTGAGACCGTCCCGTGCCTTTGATTAAGCCGCGAGTATGCCATACTCGGTTAAGGCCAGGCGATTTGAGCAACGGGGGGTGGAGGATCTGACTTGCGTTATGTCCTTCTGACGTGGACCAGAAGGTGTGGTTTGTTGGAGCGCATAGCGAGAGTCTTAGGCCTGCGTGCCATGACACAATGGGGGGCTACGGGCCATCCCGATGTTTTAATACTAGAACTCCGGCTGCACGCCATGGAGTAAATGCTCAAAAGAGTTACTGTTGGGTTGCGACCCTGATACGGTGGTGGGCAATTGATTTGCCAGTACACCAAGAATGTGCCCTGAGTGCACGGACCGTTGGGCCGGGTGGCTGACAGTTTTGATGGCATGTGTGCGTGAAAGCACATTATATGAGATATATTGCCATGCTTGTGATATGATATGCCTGCAGGGAAGATTACCGCTGCCCCGAGAAAAGGGGTAGGGTCATTATAATTTGGTCAGCTGAATGCTGACCGTTGCCTCTGTTTGCCACCGTTGGGTGGATTGTCCCTGTACAGGTGCTGGATAGCCAAGCGGGACGCATAAAGGTTGATGTTCCTGATGCTGCTGCTAGCCCTCGAAGGCTATTTGGATGAATGTTGTGGTTTCGTTTAATGTGGCCGGCCAGCGCACCAATGTTTAGGCCACTATTTGAAAGCCATGTAAGGCCATAAGGCCAACTTTTGTGTTGTTGTAATACATTCCTATTATATATATATATATATATATATATATATATCCAATGTGGAGTTGGTTTATAGGTTGGACATTCACGTGTGGAGTTCAAGTAGTAGTATAGGCTTCCGCTAGAATGCAATGTATTAAGGTGCGTTGTGCTACTCTGGTATCATCCTGTAGCTTCACCGCCTGTTTTGTGATATATGTTGTGGGGCTCCGGCCGGACCATCTAGTATATACCATATGAACGGATGGGTTTGTTACATTTTGGTATCAGCTGTCTCGGTGTTTTCCTCTCGAAGTCGTGGTCGACTTCTTTTGTGGGGTGGCGAGCACGTGTCTGTGCAAACCAAGTTATGCGATTGAACTCCTAAATGTCCATGATAGGAATGCAAATTTATGTGTTTGAGGAACCTGCGTGTTCCTATTTTGTGTTGTTTGCTTGTGTAAGGCCGCTAATATGTGTGTCTTGTCCATCTTTAGTTGACATGGAGTGGAGCTGGGCAGTCAGATCCCCAGCATTCTGATGACAGTACGACACCAGCCACGGTGCCTACACCTCCACCGTCTGTGGAACATGTGCGTTTAGTTTCCGAGGCTTTATTTGCCATGATCCAAGGCCGGCCACTTGGGCAGGAACAACCGGCTGTGAGGCTAGAACAGGTGGCAGCAAGGCCTGAACCTGTAGTGGATGTGGCTCCTCGAGCGGCTGAGAAGCAGTTGGCGCGATTTATGAGTTTCCATCCGCCTACGTTTTCGGGAGCGGGAACTCCTACGTAGGCTGAGGATTGGCTATTGCGCGTCAAGCGAATCATGATGGCGATTGGATCAGAGGAGCATCAGAAAGTCACCTTAGCTGTTGGGTTTCTAAATGAGGATGGCACAACACTTGTGCACGCAGCGGAAGAATAAAGAAAACATCAAGAAAACCCAAAAGAGATGAGATCGGGCCATGGTAGTTGAATCAAGAAGTTAACATACAACTAGGCAAAAATTACCTCGGTGGCGTTGAGTCACAACTCAACGGAGATGCTCCAAGCTTCGTGTTCTTGCTGGTGGCGAGTTCTACGTGGAATGATATCCACGTCTCTGCAGAAATCCACACGAGCGGGACAACGTCGACTTTTCCGTCGCACGAATAATCAGGAAGGAGAAAGACCGCACCTTGCTTTTCCACGGACTGCTAGGTCCGCGCCAGGAATAGCAACGCCAGTGATAATCGCCGGAGAGGAGGAGGTCGACGGAGCGAGCACGGCGGCGGAACCCTTCCGTCGGCGGGATTCGGGATCGGCGGAACGAGCGAGGAATGACTTCCGTCGATTTCGTCGATTCGATCAGTGATGCCTCTAATTCCCGAAAACCCTAAGTACCTATTTATACCAAAGGCATAAATAGACTTAGGAATATCGCTATCCGCAGACCACCCAGAAAATTAGGGTTCCAGAATCGGCGAGAATCACCCAGCAGATTCGGTGAGAATCAATCGGCGAGAATCACCTATGATAGGCGAGAATCACCTAGGATAGGCGAGAATCACCTAGGATCGGCGAGAATCAATCGACGAGAATCACCTAGGATAGGCGAGAATCACCTAGGATCGGCGAGAATCTGTCGGCGAGTATCAGTCGGCAAGAATCAGAGTACAATACTCGACGATTCACGTCGACCCTCGGTCGACTATTCTTACCAATCCTTCAAGGCAACATTTGCCCAACCCGACGATCCTTTAAGGCAACACTTTGCCCATAACCCCATTCAGGTCAGTGATTGGTAACCTTTACCAACACAGTCAATCATCCAACTTCTCCACATCTCTTATGTGCGACCCTGTAGGCTCATATCGCGTTGGCAGTGAGATTACATGTTTGACCACTTCTAGATCACCATGGTAACTCCAACAGTCTCCCACTTGATCTTGAAAGTATCAAACCAAAAGCCTCACAAACAATGAGCGGCATCTAGCAATGCATCATTGCTCCCCAAGCAATAAGAGTTTATAACTTATAAGCCCTTATGACCAATGTATCAGCGTTGTCTTTGTCCCTTTGTCCCTTACATCCGGAAAGAACTGGAGGCATGGACCGTGTCACCCTCGTAATAGCTCAATCCAAGTTTCTTGATCCAGGACGGACTTCCAGAGAATGGTGAGTCCAATATCACATATTGACTCAACCAAGCATGGTCATGCATTTCTCAGTCCAGTTCCATCAAGGGGCCCATGGATGCAACTCCTGTCATACAGGAGGACAAATCCCATATCTGCTCACACACAAACACCCAAATGATTCGTAACATGCCCAACAACCACCCTTATCATCAACCTTTCTCAAGGAAGACTTTAGATGGCATCAAAGCACGCTCTTCCTCACTTGATGAATGCTGTGACTTCAGGTCAAAGGACCACAACACCATTGTCAATTGAGACCTACTCGTGACACGATTGGATGACAATCCACAGAGTAGTCTCAGGTTGGGTCTGTCCAGTACAACTTGTTCACTAACAAGTACCCACGTGATGACTTGATATCACAATATCATGACCTGTGAGAACCGGTCATCAGTCAACGCATGTGCTAGCCTTCATGTACCATCATCACCCTTAGCTTCTATGATGATACTCTACCAGGGACCTTTTAAGAATGAAGCTTCAAATAAATCATAGGCTCTCACATTCAAGTCACGTACTTGATGTCCCATGGAAGCGAACATTCTAGGGGTATCTATTATGATAACATTTAACTATCATATAGAAAAACTCATAATAAAAGAACTTGCCATTAATTGTAAGAGAAAAACTAGGTACACTGTTCATCATATGAACAAATGGCCAACAAAATACATGTTTACATGCAATCCACAAGATTCTCACTATAGTTGATCATTTAGGTATCGTATACCCATCGATCTAGTATGACCATCATGCTTTCTCTACGCGAGAGGCTTTGTCAGTGGATCCGCAACATTCTCCTCAGTCGGCACTCCGTAAATGTTCACATCTCCTCGTTCGACAATCTCACGAACAAGATGAAACCGCCGAAGTATGTGCTTAGAGCGCTGATGGGATCTAGGTTCCTTAGATTGTGCAATTGCACCATTGTTATCACAGTAGAGAACTACGGGACCAACAATGCTAGGAACTACATCAAGCTGGCCGATGAATTTCCTAATCCACACAGCCTCCTTCGCCGCATTAGCTGCGGCGATATACTCGGCCTCTGTTGTAGAATCAGCAACTGTCTCTTGCTTGGAACTCTTCCAGCTCACAGCTCCTCCATTCAGGAAAAACACAAAACCTGACTGAGACTTGGAGTCGTCTCTATCAGTTTGGAAGCTAGCATCCGTGTAACCACTTACAACGAGCTCTTCCTCTCCACCATACACCAAGAACACATCCTTAGTACTTCTCAAGTACTTTAGGACATTCTTGACTGCAATCCAGTGACACTCACCGGGGTCTGACTGATATCTGCTAGTCATGCTCAAAGCAAAGGAGACGTCGGGTCAAGTACATAACATCGCGTACATGATTGATCAAATTGCCGAAGCATATGGAATCAACTTCATGCTGTCCTTATCTTCACACGACTTTGGACACTGGTCCTTAGAGAGATTCACACCATGAGACATGGGCAAAAATCTTTTCTTGGACTCAAGCATGTTGAACCGCTTCAACACCTTTTTGATGTACGTACTCTGGGTCAAACCTAGTAACTTCTTCGATCTATCTCTATAGATCTTAATACCGAGTATGTAAGTCGCTTCACCAAAATCCTTCATTGAAAAGCAGTTCCCTAGGTTGTTCTTAACAACTTTCAGGGTAGGAATGTCATTCCCAATCAACAGTATGTCATCTACATACAACATCAGGAAGACAACAATGCTCCCACTGATTCGCTTGTAAACACAAGGCTCATCTTCATTCTTGATGAAACCAAACTCTTTGATTTTCTCATCAAAACGAAGATTCCAACTTCGAGAGGCCTGTTTCAGTCCATAGATGGACTTATTCAGCTTGCAAATATTAGTGGCTTCATCTAGGGATACAAAACCCTCGGGTTGTGTCATATACACTTCCTCAAGGAGGTTTCCATTAAGGAAAGCCGTTTTGACATCCATCTGCCAGATCTCGTAGTCATAATACGCAGCAACAGCAAGCAATATCCTTATGGACTTTACCATAACAACAGGGGAAAAGGTCTCATCATAGTCAATACCATGAATTTGCTTGAAACCCTTAGCCACCAGTCGCCCTTTGAATGTCTGTACATTCCCATCCATGTCGGTCTTCTTCTTGAAGACCCACTTGCACCCTATGGGTCGTACCCCTTCAGGTGGTTCCACCAAGTTCCAAACTTGGTTTGCATACATGGAGTCCATTTCGGATTTCATAGCCTCAAGCCATTTGTCGGAGTCCGGTCCATTCATAGCCTCTTGGTAGGTTGCTGGTTCATCATCATGATCCAGAAGCAACACATTACCTATTTGAGACACGAGAAATCCATATCTCTCAGGCTCAAACCTCGGTCTACCAGATCTACGTAGGACTTGTGTTCCTTGAGCAGGTTCTCTAGCTACAACATCTTGTAGTCCTGTCTCAGAATCCAATTCCGGTTCATTCACTACATGTGGTTCTTGAACTTCTTCAAGCTCTACCTTTTCAGTCTTTCTTGATAAGAACTCTTTCTCCAAGAAGACACCAGTCCTTGCGACAAACACTTTGCCCTCAGACGGTAGGTAAAAGTAATACCCTTTCGTTTCCGTAGGATATCCCACCAGATAACATTTATCCGATTTGGGTTCCAGCTTGTCAGGAATTTGACGTCTCACGTATGCCTCACAGCCCCAAATTTTAATGAACGACATACTAGGACGCTTCCCAGTCCATATTTCATAAGGTGTCTTCAGAACCGTTTTCGTTGAAGCGCGATTCAATGTCATTACAGCAGTCTCTAAAGCAAAACCCCAAAAGGAAACAGACAAGTCTGCATGACTCATCATCGAATGTACCATGTCTAACATAGTACGATTTCTCCTCTCAGACACACCATTATGTTGTGGTGTTCTAGGTGGAGTGAGCTGTGATACAATACCACACTCTTTCAGATGATCACGGAACTCATGACTCAGGTATTCGCCACCTCGATCAGATCGGAGTGCTTTAACCCTTTTACCCAACTGGTTATCTACTTCATTCTTGAACTCTTTGAACTTTTCAAAGGTCTCGGATTTGCACTTCATAAGATACACATATCCGTATCTACTGAAATCATCAGTAAATGTAACAAAGTAGAAATACCCACCTCTAGCCATGGAACTCATGGGTCCACATACATCACTATGTACAATACCCAAGAGATCCTCAGCCCTCTCAGTATAACCAGTGAAAGGAGCTTTAGTCATCTTGCCTAACAAACAAGATTCGCATCGCTCAAATGATTCATAATCAAATGAGTCCAAAAGTCCATCTCTATGGAGCTTGGATATGCGCTTCTCGTTGATATGACCCAAATGACAATGCCAGAGAAATGTAGGGTTCGAGTCATTTGTTCTTAGTCTTTTATTATTTTCTACATTATAGATCAGATTGTCCAAATTCAAAACATAAAGACCATTAAACAATTGGGCTACAGCATAACAAACATCATTCTTAAATATAAAACAACAGTTGTTCTTAATTATAAAAGAAAATCCAATCATGTCCAAACATGAAATAGATATAATGTTTCTAGTTATGGCCGAAACAAAATAACAATTATCTAGTTCTATTACAAGCCCACTGGGCAAAGAAAGACGGTAAACCCCTACGGCTACAGCAGCAACTCTTGCTCCATTGCCGACGCGGAGGTCCACCTCCCTTTTACTCAACAATCTTCCCCTTCCCAGTTCCTGCACATTTGTACAAATGTCGGAATCACATCCGGTATCCAATACCCAAGATGAAGGAGCAGAAAGGTTTATCTATATAACGTGAACATTTGAAGCGGAAGTCATACCTCCCTTCATTTTCTGCAGACCTTCAATGTACGAAGGACAGTTCCTCCTCCAATGACCAGCCTTGCCACAGTGGTGGCATTTCCCTTCCTTCACCGTGCTTTTCTTTTTCATCAGTGCAGAAGACTTGGGCTCAAGATATGACTTAGGTCCCACCTTCGTCTTCTTAGAGCCCTTGGCCTTGCCCTTGCCCTTATGCACCATCAGTATGGGGTTGACAGGCTTGGCCTTCTTCATATTGATTTCAGTAGTTCTCAACATGCCTAGGAGTTCGGGCAGTGTCTTGTCTATTTCATTCATATTGTAGTTCAAGACGAACTGCTCATAACTGTCCGGCAACGATTGCAGGATCAGATCTGTGGCCAACTCTTGACCAAGAGGAAAACCCATCCTTTCAAGGTTATCTATATACCCAATCATCTTGAGTACGTGAGTCCCTACTGAGTCTCGAACTCCCATCTTGCACTGAAACAACGCTTTTATGATGTCGAACCTCTCTTGACGAACCTGCCCTCGAAATATTTTCTTGAGATGCTCGTCAATCTCCTTGCACCCCATGTTCTCATGTTGCTTCTGAAGCTCAGAGTTCATAGTGGCAAGAATAAGGCATTCGACATCTAAAGCATCATCAGTATACTTCTTATAAGCATCCTTCTCAGCATGGTAAGAGTTCCTGGTCGGCACCTCGGGGGCTTCTTCTTCCAAGACATAGAGCTTTCGCTCTTACCTGAGAACAATTCTCAGGTTCCTGTACCAGTCCATGTAATTAGTCCCACTGAGCTTATCCTTCTCAAGGATGGCTCTCAGAGACAACGTGGAGTGTGAAACACTTGCCATGAAATTCTACTAGAATTTATGCAGAATAAAATCAGTACCAAAATTTCAAATACAATTTATTTTAATTTGGACTTCAATTAAAACACTCGCACTATTTTATTCGAAATGATAGCCCTCACTAACAATTCAGAGAGTTCATGCGAGCTACTC
This sequence comes from Platanthera guangdongensis, assembly GCA_039583875.1. Classification (NCBI taxonomy): domain Eukaryota; kingdom Viridiplantae; phylum Streptophyta; class Magnoliopsida; order Asparagales; family Orchidaceae; genus Platanthera; species Platanthera guangdongensis. The sequence continues at coordinate 43,983,970 of CM077163.1, read as the reverse complement.
TCTTAGTGGACAAGATCCGTATTTCACTAACACAATGAGTCAGCTTTGGCTTTCCTCTCACGATGCGGTTATTTAGGTAGGCAACGCTTGCCAATTGCATCCTCATGCAATTCTTGTATGGTTGGTGAATAATTCCTTACTCGCATCCATCATGTTGGGTCCGGCGTTCCTTCACTTGACTCGTGGCGCTCTTCTACTTATTTAAGAAATTAAGTAGCACCCTTTCCAACAGTCCGGGCCTTTGGAACAGTTGGTTATGCGCTTGATCCTTCAATTGGTATCAGAGTAGGTCACCGGTTCAAGACCGGGGGGGGGGGGGGGCTATTAAATCCTGATTTTTCCCTTCTACCTGTGTGGGTCCGGCGGGTCAGGCAACTGTGGACATGTGGTAATCCCACCTCTGAGCCGTGCAACCGTGGACATGTGGTAACCCCACCTCTGAGCCGTGTGGGCCATGTGGTAACCCCACCTCTGAGCCATGTGGGCCATGTGGTAACTCCACCTCTGAGCCGACGGATTGTGCTGGACGCCGGGGGGGGGATTGTTGGGTCCGGCGTTCCTTCACTTGACTCGTGGCGCTCTTCTACTTATTTAAGAAATTAAGTAGCACCCTTTCCAACAGTCCGGGCTTTTGGAACAGTTGGTTATGCGCTTGATCCTTCACATCATATGGTGCATGCCAACCCTATGCCTCTAGGCACTCAACCTTTGAGGTCACCTAGTTAAGCTGGACCCGATGTCGACAGTGGGATATCACAATTATCCGCACGCACCCTTACCAAGATAGATTAATGCACCTTGCTTTGGCAAGCCCACACTTCATCGATCGAGGCAGGAAGAGTGTCATCCATCGGAAGGCATCCGAACACCTAATATTTGATGAAGGGATTTTGATTATAGGTTAACAGTTAACCATGATCAACATTTGATCAATGTGCACATCCAAAGAAAAACAATTTTTCTAAAACCACATGCATCCCTTATGTGCACAACCTGACACCATCAACATTTGATAGAAGGAAGGGCTAAATCTGAACATCCGGAAACTTCCAAATCCTCAGATTTACATGCATTGGACAAAAGCAAAGACAACTCAACTTAAAGCAGTAGACAAGCTCATCTCTCTATGTTGGATTCAAAATCCAAAACAAACTCGAGGGATGGTTACTGCTAAGGAGACTATAATTTCTAACAATTAGAAATTTCCACGAAATACCAGACGTTCTTGGCGGGGTACCAAGACTAAATCTAGACATTTAGAACACTTCTAAATCCCTAGGTTTACACGCACTGGAATAATAAAACTTCCAATACAACAATCATGGCCGCAACCTCGCTCTGATACCACTGTTGGGTTTCTCTACGAGGATGACACAACACTTGTGCACGCAGCGGAAGAATAAAAAAAAACATCAAGAAAACCCAAAAGAGATGGGATCGGGCCATGGTAGTTGAATCAAGAAGTTAACATACAACTAGGCAAAAATTACCTCGGTGGCGTTGAGTCACAACTCAACGGAGATGCTCCAAGCTTCGTGTTCTTGCTGGTGGCGAGTTCTACGTGGAATGATATCCACGTCTCTGCAAAAATCCACACGAGCGGGAGAACGCCGACTTTTCCGTTGCATGGATAATCGGGAAGGAGAAAGACCGCACCTTGCTTTTCCACGGACTGCTAGGTCCGCGCCAGGAATAACAACGCCAGCGACAATCGCCGGAGAGGAGGAGGTCGACGGAGCGAGCACGGCGGCGGAACCCTTCCGTCGGCGGGATTCGGGATCGGCGGAACGAGCGAGGAACGACTTCCGTCGATTTCGTCGATTCGATCAGTGATGCCTCTAATTCCCGAAAACCATAAGTACCTATTTATACCAAAGGCATAAATAGACTTAGGAATATCGATATCCGCAGACCACCCAGAAAATTAGGGTTCCAGAATCGGCGAGAATCACCCAGCAGTTTCGGTGAGAATCAATCGGCGAGAATCACCTAGGATAGGCGAGAATCACCTAGGATAGGTGAGAATCACCTAGGATTGGCGAGAATCAATCGGCGAGAATCACCTAGGATAGGCGAGAATCACCTAGAATCGGCGAGAATCAGTCGGCGAGTATCAGTCGGCGAGAATTAGAGTACAATACTCGATGATTCACGTCGACCCTCAGTCGACTATTCTTACCAATCCTTCAAGGCAACATTTGCCCAACCCGACGATCCTTTAAGGCAACACTTTGCCCATAACCCCATTCAGGTCGGTGATTGGTAACCTTTACCAACACAGTCAATCATCCAACTTCTCCACATCTCTTATGTGCGACCCTGCAGGCTCATATCACGTTGGCAGTTAGATTACATGTTTGACCACTTCTAGATCACCATGGTAACTCCAACATTATCTACCTTCCTGCTTGAAGGAGAAGCTAGATTGTGGTGGGACGAGATGGAGTTGCATCACTTGGCGGGTCATCCCTTAACACAAGTATCGATGGAAGAATTCTCCCGACTCTTCCTCACAAAGCACCTTCCTGCAGCTCAACAGATTGCCATGGAGAATGAATTACAAAGGCTGACGCAAGGTGATGGCAGTGTAGAAGCTTACCTGCATGAGTTGACACGCTTGGGACGGTATGCGGGTTCGATATTTACGAACGAGCAAAGGAAGACGAATAGGTTCTATGAAGGACTGCGAGACGAGTTGAGGTTCCTGGTTTCTAGTTCTGTGAACCAAGGCTTCCAGGCGTTGGTCGACACTGCAAACGCGCTGGAAAAAGATATGAAGAGGGTGTAGGGGAAGAGGGCTTTGGCTTGGACACAACCGGAGTGGAAGGTGCCCCGACCTGGGAAACCATTTTATAAGAAGAAATGGGGCAAGAAGTCCAAGACAAGTGGACAAGCTCCTTCATCAGTTGCATCGGGAGCAACGTCAGGGGCTACCTCAAGGCCGGATACTCGTACATGCTTCAATTGTGGCCGGGTGGGGAATATAGCTCGAGATTGTTGGGTGCCGCCAAAGAGTGAAAAGAAGGCGGGAGCGTCGTATGCGGAGAAGGGCAAGACAGTACTGGACTCCTCTGCCTCGCAGGCGCAGCACCAGGTCTACAATCTTGTCCCGCAGGAGGCCATCAAGCAGAGTAACGTCGTCACAGGTATGAGTTTAGTTTGACATATTATATTGCTTGTATGCTTTGCTTAGTGCATATGTGTATGCGGCTTGTGTGCGTGACATGATTGTCATAGGCTTTGTGATGATTTGGGACACGCTGGCACGAGCACTGTTTGATACGGGTGCATCACATTCTTTTCTGTCTAGCGAGTTCATAGCGCAGCTTGGGATACCTAGTCATGCAAAGACAGATAGTGTCAGAGTGGTGTTGCCAAATGGCTGTTGGATGCTTGCGGATCAAGCTTGCGATGTGGCAGTCCAAATAGGAAGTCGGGATTTCAGTTTGACTGCATTTGTATTGCCGATATCAGAATTCGACGTGATTTTTGGTATGGATTGGCTTGCGGAGCAGAATGCCATGATTGATTGCCAGTTCAAAGAGATCACGTTGGGCCAGAATACCAAACAAGAGACAAAGTTCGCGGGTATGCGAGGAGTGGGCGGGACGTTGATGTCTGCACTCCAAGTAGTGAAGGATGTTCGGAAGGGTGCAGAGTGTTACTTCGCACTGATTCAGGCTGTTGAGCCTAAGGACAGTATGTGCGAGGTTCCGATTGTGTCAGAATTTACAGATGTGTTTCCCAAGGATCTCCCTGGGCTACCACCCCAGCGGGAGATTGACTTCACGATCGAGTTGGTGCCAGGTGCGAAACCTGTGGCCCGCTCGCCATATCGTGTCGCGCCAAAGGAGATGGCTGAGTTGAAGGTCCAACTACAAGAATTGCTGGAGCAAGGTTATATACGCCCAAGCATGTCACCTTGGAGCACGCCTGTGCTTTTTGTAAAGAAGAAAGATGGTGGGTTGCGATTATGTATTGACTACCGTGAACTGAATAAGCTGACCAAGAAGAATAAATATTCGATACCCCGGATTGATGAATTATTCGATCAGCTGGTGGGCTCAACCGTCTATTCGAAGTTGGACCTAAAGTCTGGTTATTACCAGTTGAGAATTTGGGAAGGTGACATCCCCAAAACCGCATTTGGAACGCGTTACAGGTACTATGAGTTCATAGTCATGCCATTTGGACTGTGCAATGCGCCCTCAGTGTTTATGGGTTTGATGCACCGCACATTCCGCGAGTACCTGGATCTGTTTGTGATAGTGTTCATTAATGACATCCTGGTGTACTCGAAGTCGAAATCTGAACATGAGACTCAATTGCGGTTGATGTTGAATACATTGAGGCAAAATCAGCTCTATGCCAAGTTCTCGAAGTGCGAGTTTTGGTTATCGTCGTGGCTTTTTTGGGCCATGTGGTGAGTGGAGGGGGCATTTGCAGTGGATCCAGTGAAGATAAGGGCCATACAAGAGTGGCCAGTGTTGTCTTCCATGGCCGAGGTCAGGAGTTTCCTTGGACTTGCGGGCTACTATCGAAGATTTGTTGAGAATTTCTCGCGGATTGCTTTGCCGCTAACCATGCTGACGAGAAAAGATCAGAAGTTTGTTTGGACGCCAGAGTGCACACGAGCTTTTGAAGAGCTGAAGGTTCGGTTGACCACGGTGCCGGTGTTGTCTTCGCCAAGTGGGACCGATGGATTTGTTATTTATAGTGATGCCTCAGGGAGCGGCATAGGCTGTGTTCTTCTGTAGAATGGAAAGGTAATTGCTTATGGCTCACGCCAGTTGAAGGTGAACGAACGAAATTATCCCGTCCATGACTTAGAGTTGGCGGCGGTGATTTTTGCACTAAAGTTGTGGCGACACTATCTTTATGTAGTGAAGGTGGAGATCTATACAGATCACAAGAGCCTTAAATACCTGTTGGAGCAGAAGGACTTGAACATGCAGCAACGAAGGTGGTTGGAGTTCCTTGGGGACTACACTTTCAAGATCCACTATACTCCAGGGAAGGGAAACATAATCGCGGATGCCTTGAGTCGGAGAGCTCCGGCTAGAGCGAGTTGGTTACAAATGCATGATGAACATCTCATCCAGGAGCTAGAAGCGTTAGAGATTTATTGTGTTGACAAGAATTCTACCGCCACTGCATGTATGAACTGGACGGAGGTGCAATGTGACCTTACAGACCGGATTCGACGAGCAACGGGGTTAGATGAAGATCTCTTACGCTATGTTAATGAGGGGCCAGAGGGAAAATTCTCCTGGCATGACGGTCTTTTACGAAAAGAGGGCCGTTTGTGCATCCCGAATGTGGGTAAATTGAGGGAAGAATTGATGTATGAACCGCATTATACAAAGTATTCCATTCACCCCGGGAGCACGAAGATGTTCAATGATATGAAAAAGCTATTCTGGTGGCCAGGGCTAAAGCGAGATGTTGCCCTCTATGTGGCCAAATGCCAAACATGTGCGATGGTGAAGGCGGAATGCCAAAAGCCGGGTGGTTGTTTGAAGTCGCTGCCGATCCCAGAGTGGAAATTTGATGATATTTCCATGGATTTTGTGCACGGGTTGCCGAGATCTCAGCAAGGAAATTATTCCATTTGGGTGATTGTTGACCGACTAACTAAAGTGGCACATTTTTTCCCGAACAGGCGAGATGATTCGATCGAACGTTTGGCAAAATTATATGTTGACGAGATTGTGCGGCTACACGGTGTTCCTCGGAGCATCGTAAGTGATTGAGATGGGCAATTCATGTTAAATGACTGGAGGCTAGTTCACCGACTGTTGGGTACGAAGTTGACTTTCAGTACGGCCTTTCATCCCCAAACGGATGGCAAAAATGAAGTACCAACAGAACGATGTAGGACATGCTCCGAATGTGCGCCCTCGACTTCGGAAAGAGATGGGAAGATCATCTCTACATGGTGGATTTTGCTTATAATAACAGCTACCAGGCGAGCATTGGGATGGCACCGTATGAAGCGCTATATGGAAGGAAGTGCCGTACTCACTTGGCTTGGGTAGAAGCGGGCGAAGCTCGAGTGTATAATTGAAATGAAGTCGATGAAGCAAATTCAACCATTCGTGCTATTCGAGAGAAGCTACTCATAGCCCAAGATCGTCAAGCGAAGTACTACAACGCCAAGCACCGAAACGTGGAGTTTGCGGTTGGCGATTGGGTCTACTTGAAGATCAAGCCCTTTAAAGGTGTCTCCAGGATTCGCCGTTGAGTCCAAGATATTTGAGTCCATTTGAAGTGGTTGAGCGCATCGGAGAAGCGACATATCGGCTAGCTCTTTTGGCAGACTTGGGTGGATTACATGATGTGTTTCACATCTCGGTGCTTCGGAAGGCCGTTAAAGATCCAGCTCAAGTAATCGCGGATGATCGTGTGCCGGTGGAGTCTGGGCTAACAGCGAGAGTTAGACCCATTCAGATAGAGGATCGAGCCGAGAAATAGTTGCGGAACAAGACGGTCAGAATGGTCAAAGTCCGGTGGGACAATTGCGGCCGTGAGGAACTTACATGGGAGCGAGAGCAAACCATGCGGGTGGAGTTTCCCAAGCTGTTTCTGTAATGAGTGGGACATGAAAATGTGTTGTTGTAACTTGAGAATGTTAATGTTATAACCTTTTGCGTACTGGTTGCCAACCTCTATACCAATTTCGAGGACGAAATTTCTTGTAGGAGGGGAGGGTTGTAACAGCCTAATTTTTCAGCAGACAAAATTTTGGGTGACACTGCCTAGGACACAGGCGTGTCCCAAGGCGTGTACTGCTCGGGTGCGGAGTCGTGCCGAGATCGACGAAAGTCGTTCGACGGAAAGTGTTTGGGTGGTCACGCCCTGGATCACGGGCGTGACAGATGGCGTGTCCCGCTCGGGTTCGGCGTCAGGTCGACAAAATGCTGTGTTCAACGAATTGAGCTCGACTATTTAGCAACGACTTCGTGGGCTGTAAAATAGTCGAAAGGAAATCGTTGAATACTGGGGAAATCGTCGAACGCGCGGAATCGTCGAACGGAGATCGTCGAACGCGGGCCCAATCGTCGAGCGTTGGGTCAATTTGACGATCGCTGCCCGATCGTCGAACGGATATCGTCGAACGCGCGGAATCGTCGAGCGGAAATCTTCGAACGCGCTGTTTGACGATCGCTGGCGGGCTCGACGATCGCTGGCGAGCTCGACGATCGCTGCCTGATCGTCGAACACAGATCGTCGAGCGCAGATCTGGGTCACGGGAGTGACTTGGCTGACACGGGGCGTGTCCCGTGGAGGTGACCTATTTTGGGGATAAGCCGGGTTGAGCGCCGCTTCGAGGACACGGCCTGTGACACAGGCGTGTCACAGGGCGTGTCGGACACGAAAATTGATTTTCCTGATTTTTCGTACCCGTCCATGTTTCTCAGCCTGGATCCAAGGGCTGAGCTTCTTTCCTGCTTCCTTAAGGCCAAAAACAGAGAATGTCTTCTCATTTTTGTTATTTCCTTCATCTTTCTAAAAGTTTAGAGAGAGAAAGGGAAAGGAAGTCGGAGAAGAAGAAGAGGGGCTGTTCGGTGCTAGAGCTTGTGAGTGTTAAATGGTGATCCGAGGCCATTTTTGCGGAGGAAAAGCTCTTTCTAGCCAGCTAGGAACTTCATGGCACCAAAGAGGTCTTCAAGGGTAACGAACTTTCTTTCTAGCCATGTGAAGGCTTCTTTTTTGGCATATGTTTGTGATTCCCCCACCAAAAGGTGGTTGATTTTGGGAGTCTTCAGGTGGATTCATGAAATCTCCTTTGTTGGCATATAGATCCGGAATTGGAGTACGGAATAGGCATGCTGTGTGAAGCCCATCTGGACAGGTTGGTCTGGATTGGTGATGTTGCATACGAACCAGAGAAGATTCTGTGATAAACGTGTAGTTTAAGGAGTCAACGGGTTATGCCTGTGAAAGGTAGTAGTTGGAAGTACTAGAGTGGTAGTCCAGGAAAATATCCGTGTTATGCTTGTGCTATTGGGTAGTACCTATGAATAAGTAACAGGAAGTACTGGTGTGACCAGGAAAGACCCTTTGTGATGCTTGATGTCGTAGGTGGTACCTGTGAAGAGAGTAACAAGAAGTACTAGTGTGCCCAGGAAAGACCCCTGACATTTGTGATATTGCGGTTTCATACCTGTGAACGAGTAACAGGAAGTACTGGTGTGCCCGAGAAAGACCCTCTGATGTTGTGAGATGAATGGGTGTAATCGAAATACCCAGGCTTGAATGCCAAGAATAGGATTGATGAGATCGACCCGCGCCTTTGATTAAGCCACGAGTACGCTGTACTCGGTGAAGGCAAGTCGATTTGAGCAACGGGGGGTGGAGGATACGACTTGCGTTATGTCCGTCCGACGTGGACCAAAAGGTGTGGTCTGTTGGAGCGCATAGCGAGAGTCTTAGGACTGCGTGCCATGACACAATGGGGGGCTACCGTCCATCCCGGTGTTTTAAGACTAGAACTCCGGCTGCACGCCATGAAGTAAGTGCTTAAGAGAGTTGCCATTGGGTTGCGACCCTTATACGGTGGTGGGCAATTGATTTGACAGTACACCAAGAATGTTCCCTGAGTGCACGGACCGTTGGGCCGGGTGGCTGACGGTTGTGATGGCATGTGTGCGTGAAAGCACATTATATGAGATATATTGCCATGCTTGTGATATGATATGCCTGCAGGGAAGATTACCACTGCCACGAGAAAAGGGGTAGGGTCGTTATAATTTGGTCAGCTGAATGCTGACCGTTGCCTCTGTTTGCCACCGTTGGGTGGATTGTCCCTGTACAGGTGCTGGAGAGCCAAGCGGGACGCATAAAGGTTGATGTCCCTGCTGCTGCTGCTAGCCCTCGAAGGCTATTTGGATGAATGTTGTGGTTTCGTTTAATGTGGCCGGCCTACGCGCCAATGTTTAGGCCATTGTTTGAAAGCCATGTAAGGCCATAAGGCCAACTTTTGTGTTGTTGTAAGACATTCCTATTATATATATATATATATCCAATGTGGAGTTGGTTTATAGGTTGGACATTCTCGTGTGGAGTTCAAGTAGTAGTATAGGCTTCCTCTAGAATGCAATGTGTTAAGGTGCGTTGCGCTACTCTGGTATCATCCTGTACCTTCACCACCTATTTTGTGATATATGTTGTGGGGCCCCGGCCGGACCTTCTAGTATATACCATATGAACGGATGGGGTTGTTACAACATGCCCGTGTCTCAGGCCGTGTTCGCTGCTCGACGATCGTCGACTCCAAAATTCGTCGACCTCTCTGCCAGATCGTCAACCTAAGCACAACACGCCCTGGGACACGCCTGTGTCCTAGGCTGTGTGACTCCTGCCAAATTACAAACTTGGCTCGAAATGCCACCTGTCGCTCTTTTGAGTTTCGGGGCGTTACAACTCTCTCCCTCTTAAAATAATTTCATCCCGAAATTACATAAAGGAAAGATAAACACAAAACTTAAACGGTACCTAAGTGGAATAACTCCGGGTACTCCTCAAGCATGGTCTGTTCTCGCTCCCATGAGAGCTCCTCCCGACCGCAGTTGTCCTAACGGACGTTGACAATCCTGATCTATTTGCTGCTTAGCCGCTTGACTTCCGAGTCCTCAATGCGTATAGGCTTGACCTTCGTCGTCAACCCATTATCGACCGGCACGTGATCGACCACAATCTCTTGCAAAGGCTCTTGCACCGCCTTCTGCAGCACCGATATGTAGAATACATTGTGTAGACCACTTAGCTCCACTGATAGCCTCAATCGATAAGCTGCTTCGCCAATCCGCTCCAGAATCTCAAACGGTCCAAGGTACCTCTGGCTTAGCTTCTTCAAGCACCGCACACGTGAGACACCCTTGAATGGCTTGATCTTCAAGTATACCCAGTCGCCCATAGTGAACTCCACGTTCCTATGCTTGGAATTATAGTACTTATCTTGGCGGTCCTGAGCGATCAGCAACCTCTCTTGAATCGTTCGAACCAACGACGTTGCATCTTCCACCTCTTGGCGTTTGTACAACTTTGACTCACCCGATTCCAACCAAGACAACAACGTGCAACATATTCTACCATAAAGGGCCTCAAAGGTCGCCATTTGTATGCTCACCTGGTAGCTTCCCGAAATCCAGGACGCACATGCGAAGCATGTCTTCCATTGTCCTATTGACTCTTTCGGTCTGCCCATCCATTTGCGGATGAAAGGCTGTGCTGAAACTCAGTTTTGTTCCCAACTTCTGCTGCACCAACCTCCAATCATTGGACGTGAACCGCCCATCTCAGTCACTCACGATGCTGCGGGGCACACCGTGAAGCCGTACTATATTATCCACATATAACTTCGCCAGTTTCTCTATAGAATCATCCTTCCTATGAGGAATGAAGTGCGACACCTTCGTCAAACGATCCACGATCATCCAGATGGTATCGTTTCCCTTCTGCGACCTTGGCAACCCGTGCACAAAGTCCATAGTAATGTCGTCAAACTTCTGCTCCGGAATTGGCAAAGACTTCAAGAATCCTCCCGGCTTTTGGCATTCCGCCTTCACCAAGGCGCATGTTTGACACTTAGCCACGTAGAGTGCCACATCCTTCTTAAGTCTTGGCCACCAGAATAATTTCTTCACATCACGGTACATCTTCGTGCTCCCCGGGTGAATTGAGTACTTGGTATGATGCGCCTCGCACAACAATTCCACCCGTAAATTGCCAACGTCTGGGACGCACAGATGACCGTCTTTCCAAAGCAATCCATCCTCAACAACAAATTGGGAATTTGACCCATCCAAAGCCTCAACCATGAGTCGCTTCATGCGGCCATCCAAATCCAAAGCCTGCCGAATCCGATCAGCCAGCTCACACTGAACTTCCGTCCAGTTCAGTAGCGCTTATGCACTTGATTACTTGTCTACGTAAGAGATCTCCAACGCCTCCAACTCCCGAACCAACTGCTCGTCATGGACCGACAGCCAATTTGCTTGAGCTAGGGCCTTGCGACTCAACGCATCCGCAACCTCATTGCCTTTCCCGGACACATAGTGAATTTTGAACGTGTAGTACTCCAGGAACTCCATCCATCTCCTATGTCTCATGTTTAGATCTTTCTGATCCAACAAGTATTTCAGGCTCTTGTGGTCGGTATAGATATCTACCTTCACCCCATACAAGTAGTGCCTCCACAGCTTCAAGGCAAAATTAACAGCCGCTAACTCCAAGTCATGGACCGGATAATTCCTCTCGTGCACTTTCAGTTGTCTTGAGCCATACACTATCACACTTCCATGCTGCAGTAGTGCACAACCCAAGCTACTGCCAGAAGCATCGCTGTAGATTTAAAATCCTTCGGTCCCACTCGGCGAACTCAGCACAGGCGCCGTGGTCAACCGACTCTTCAGCTCCTCAAAAGCTCGTGCGCACTCCGGCGTCCAAACGAACTTCTGCTCTTTCCTCGTCAAAGTCGTGAGGGGTAACACTATCTGCGAGAAGTTCTCCACGAAGCTCCTGTAATAGTCGGCAAGCCCTAGAAAACTCCGGACATTTGCTACCGTAGACAGCACAGGCCACTCTCGTATAGCAACAATCTTCGCCGGATCCACCGCAATTCCCTCTCCACTGACTATGTGACCAAGGAACGCTACTGAGGACAACCAAAACTCGCATTTGAAGAACTTGGCGTACAATTGATTCCTCCTCAGCGTCTCCAACACCAAATGCAGATGCTTAAAGTGATCCTCCTCACTCTGCGAGCACACCAATATGTCGTCGATGAAGACGATCACAAAATGGTCTAAGTACTCCCTGAAAGTCCTGTTCATCAGATCCATGAACACCGGCGGTGCATTCGTCAGCTCAAACGGCATGACTGTAAACTCGTAATGCCCGTATATTGTACTAAAAGCTGTCTTAGGGATATCACTCTCCCTTATCCTCAACTGATAATAACAGGACTTAAGATCCAATTTTGAGTACACCGTTGACCCGACTAACTGATCAAATAGATCATCAATCCTTGGGATCAAGTACTTGTTCTTCTCCATTAGCTTGTTCATTTCTCGGTAATCAATACAAAGTCTCAAGCTTCCGTCCTTCTTCTTAACAAAAATGACCAGTGCGCTCCAAGGAGACGAACTTGGACGCACATACCCCTGCTCCAACAACTCTTGAAGTTGTACCTTCAGATCCGCCATCTCCTTAGGCGCTAGCCGATACGGAGAGCATGCCACAGGTTTCGGACCTAGCACTAGCTCAATAGTGAAATCTATCTCCCGTTGAGGTGGGGCTCGAGGAAGATCACCAAGGAACACAGCAGGGTACTCAGATACCACTGAAATACTGCCCAACGTATGCTTAGGCTTTGCAACCTCCATTAGCATAAAGAACAGCTCTGCACCAACATGAACCACCTTCACCACCTGAATAGCAGACATCAAAGTCATGCTCGACCCTTTCAAGCCCGTAAAAGTCATCTCATGACCTGTTCCCAACTTGACTTCCTTGCGACCGATGTCAATATAAGCTTGCTGCTCCGAGAGTCAGTCCATGCCAAATATCATGTCGAACTCCACCAGTGGTAGTAACGACGCTTGCAAATTGAACTCTTGACTCCCAATATGAATCTTTACGCCACAGATTCTATCCGCGTGCATGGAACACCCATTCGGCAACAACACATCCAGTTTGTCATTCGCCATCGAATAAGGTACTCAGATGCGCGATATGAATCCTCCAGACAAAAAGGAGTGTGAAGATCCCGTATAAAAGAGTTCTCTCGCCAGATTCTCACAAATCAAAACAATCCTAAACAAGAGTGGTAAGGTAACACGTGCATAACAAGTATTTAAAAATTAACTTGCTATAAATTTAAACCGTACATGTCACCACATCTGCTTGCTTGATGGCCTCCTGCTGGCCAATATTATAAACTCTAGATTGAGCCGGAGCATAATGGAACGTGGTTGACTCGACCGCTTTGACCTTCTCTTCATAGGTTACTCCCGGCTTCCCCTCAGACTTGGGACGTCCGCTCCAGCAGTCACGGGCAAAGTGCCCTGACATTCCACAAGTAAAGCATGCGCCCGGGGTTCGACTCGTAGTCGCCCCAGAAGCACCAGTCGAAGGAGCTGGACCCGAAGTCCTATCCTTCTTAAAGAACTTACGGTACCCAGACTTTGAGGTAGTCGACACCTTGAACTCAGTCTTCTTATCACCAGAGCTTTTATTTGCTTGCACATTCTTCAGTCTTTCTCCAAAGATCGGGCCGTATTGACCCGGGTCAAGAAGCCCTGCGTCATAGGCCCTGTGAGCAGTAGCCTCAAGTCATCTCTCAAACCTTCATAAAATCTGTTCGTCTTGCGCTCCTCATCCGCAATTGTTGAGCTAGCATACCGAACCAATCGAGTAAACTCGTGGAGATACTCATCCACGCTACTCTCTCCTTGCACCAGCCTCTGGAACTCATTCTCCAATGCTATCCTCTGAGCCGAAGGGAGGTACCTTGCCAAGAATAATCTCAAAAACTCTTCCATCGAGACTTCCACGAGTTGCCTTCCTCTCAATTGATGCAACTCTAGACCTTCCCACCACAGCCTCGCATCCCCGTCAAACAGGAATGTTGCTATAGTGGTCATATGCCACTCCTCTGTTTCCGTCGCTGTCAAGACTCTCTTCACTCGGGAGAGCCAGTCTTCAGCTTGAGATGGGGTTCCCAACCCCGAGAACACAGGAGGATTAAAGCTCATAACATGTTTGAGCTGCCTTTCAGTTGCTCTCCTCGACACAAAAGGCTCCACCACTACCTGCTACACCCTTCTTAGTTCATCCCTTTGAAGAGGTACCTGCTCCATCGTAGGAGCGAGCTGCTGCATTTGCCTTGCAGGCTGCGCATTGATCATGGAAAACACTGCTTCCGCAACCAATCGTATGGTTTCAGCCGAGGGAGGTGTTGCAGGAGCATCATTCGGTGCACTACTAGCCTCAGAAACCGGGCATTCTGATGGCCCTGCACCACTATTGGTCACCTATAGTTGTACAAAACACCGTTAAGCGACCAAACAAAATTGCAAAAAGTAATTATAGGAACACGCATATTCCTCAAACACATGTATTTTCATTCCTAAGTGGTTATTCATGGGTTCTTTTATATTATAATGATGACGCACGCATATGTGCTCCCTACCCCTTAAAAGAATTCATCCACAAATTCATTTAAGTTGACTGAAACCAGTAGTCTGATACCAAATTGTAACACCCCCTATCCGTCACATAGCATATAGCAGTAGGTCCGGCCGGGGCCCGACGCCATATACCACAGATAGACCGGGTGGTTACTCAATGGAAACCATCGAACTAAGAATCAACGTCGTACACAGAGTATATTCTAGTGGAATCAATTTAAAGGTTGCAAAACAAAGGACCCAGCATAAGCATAAATGTCCACTACTAATGTAAGACCCCCCCCCCCCCCTTTTTTCTTATCGACACCGGGGTCTTAGGCCCAGAACCGCCGTTTTGCGGTGACTCCTTCACGCCCTGAAGGGTCATCACCACAAAGCGCCGATTCTGCCGGCCAAATCGATCACAGAAAAGTAGCACAATAATGTAAATGCAAAATTGCAGTCCACAGAAAATCACATATCATAGTAATAAATCTCCACGAAGGGAGTGTCCACAGAATAAAACATCAGAGTAGCAAAATACGGGCTTATACCCGGTATATCATATCCTCACTACAAAATCACTCATGCGGAAGCAAAAGCAGAAAAGCTACTCAAGGTCGAGACTCACGGTCCCGGCTGTATGAACTCCGGAGCTAGACTGCCCCACCTCCAAGCGCACCGCTCTTTGGGGCTGCTCCTCCATGCTGGTCTCCACGATCCCCTAAAGGATGCGGTTCGAAAACCGTTAGTCTAAAAGACTAAGTCCTATCATCCCCCGCCCCTTCCCTCACGGTCCCTAGGCACCGAGCGGAGAGGAAGAAAAGGGAGGACTTGAATGTGGAGAATATCAAAAATAGATGACAGCGGACCTATACTAGCAATTCTATAACATGTATAGACAATAAGCTGAAATATGAAAAGTAACCTTCACTTATGTGAGAACACATAAGACAAGGGGTCTTCTGCAAGGCTCCCATCGTATAAAAAGTCTCATACCAATTTATACATTGGGCTGTCGGTTATCAAACAGCAGTAAATATATATATCAAAATTAACCTTAATTTATAAACTTGCCCACACAAGCTTATAGACCAAGGGGTCGTTTAGCAGGTCCTAAAGTATAAGCGTCCCATTCCACTTATACTTTAGGTGTTAGGGTTAAATTAATCGATTGTGCTATGACATGCAAGTGGGTATGATGGATCATGCAAGTGCAACACACACACCCGACTCTGTGCACAAAATCCTTTTGTTCCACCTTTCTGGAGCCGTAACCTCCCAGGATACCTCCGTAGTGGCAGATGGAAGCGGTGGGTTGGGCCTCGCCCACCTCTAAACCAGTAAAGCACTACCGGTCAGACCTATCGTACGCCTTAACTCTTGGTGCACGAAGCGGACTCCTGCGTACTCTTGCCGGCTGGCGCACCGGACTTCTGTTGGCGAAGTGCTAACCACATTTGCCGAGTCAACGTATTGGCGTCGGTGCATCGACCCTCCAATACCGAAGACCCACCACCTTAATTTCCTTTCCTTTTATGCACATGCAAATTTAGCGTAATCAAAACCCGAGCCGAAGCTCCCCGGACCAACACGTCCGTCACAAACAATCGAGCCGAAGCTCCCCGGACCCAAAGTCCGTCTTTTAACCATCCGAGCTGAAGCTCCCAGCTAACTTCCGGTGCTAACAGTGTTTGTAAAATGTGCAACCCTAATTACTAAGTTACTCTTTTTAGCTTGTTAAAACAGTTTACGTTAACCCAGGACTGCCCCCGGTATTCCCTGTGAAGGGATCTCAAGGGGCACTAGGAACTATGTTGGGATTACGCCCAGCGTTCCCTTTCGCAAGGTACTTATTTTTGTTGTTGGTTGATTCCCTTACCCATTACTCTCTCATGTTCTGATAGGCTAATCCTAGGTTGTTTGACTCTAACTCTCCTCGGGAAGGACGATCTTTCGTCGGACCCGAGCGCCTCTAAACCCTAGACAAAACAACACCCTACTCACTTATCTTCCAAAGATGCACCTAAATCTACTTATCCTTTCCAGCAACCCAACAACACCCAACACATGAGCTCTAGTTCATATCCCAAATGATTTCCTGCAGTTTTGCTATATGCAGACCACTTAAGCTATATGACCCGTAAAAAGGGAAGTATGTCATATGATCATCCAATGCTCATATAATAATTATTAGAGGTCTATATTGGCATATGTAGACTGAATCCACAATTTCCTAATTTTCATAATTTAAATGCTAATTTATTTATTTATTTTAAAAGCCAAAAGTTTCATGGTTGAACAGGAAGTACAAGATTTATAGATAAAGCTCCACTAAAATTATGATAAATACAAGGTGGGTAATAATCTAAAAATCCAGAATCTAAAAATTTTCCAGCAAGAGTTTAGCCCTTAAATTTTACTTCCAATTTATTCCAAAATAAATCATTAAAAGGGGATGCACAATACAAATACTTCCAAAAATTCAGAGAAAATTCCAGGATGATTGTAAGGGCACATAAAACCTCTGAGTAAACTTTCATAATTTGTTTGAAGGAATTATTCCCTAAATTGATTAATTATCCTATTCTCAAAAATATGGCCTTGTAAAGAAAGTTCTGAAAACAGACCTCTAAAAATTATAAATAAATTTCTACAAGTACGTTTTGGCCTAAACACATCAAAACCTAAGCCTTATGATTTTTAAACAGATATATCATCAATAATGAATTTTCTTTACCAAAGCCCCTTCCTGAATTTAATGAAGGAAGTACCACATAAAATTAATTAAGAATTGTGATAAAATTCAGAGATGTTCAACTAGCCCTATAATAACCTCTGACCAAGTTTCATCATATTTTAAAGCACATAACATCCATAATAAAATCAAACATCATTTTGGGCCTCTTGGTAATTAACAAATGAAGTACCAAGAATAAAATCCATAAAATTCTACAAATATTACCAGAGGTTCTAGGTGGCCTATAACTTATTCTACCCAAGTTTTATAACATTTGGGGAAGGTTCAGTGGCTGATTCTTCAAATTTGTGCTCCTACCCTAAAACTAGGGTTAGGGTTTTGAGGTGTCTACCTTGCTGTAATTCTTCTAAAGTTCCTACCAGAGATCTTAGGTTACATTACCCTCAATTATACTAAGTTTCCAAGGCCATACAATGGCATGTGCCCCCATGTCCTTCACAACCCTCAAAAGTCCTTCCTTAGGGTTTGAGGTTGAACCCTAGGTCAAATCAAGCCTAAATCATCCCATTTTCCTTAAGGGGGTGACATTGGCCATGCCAAGTCAGTGTCCAAAACCTCAGCCTCTGTTGAGGGGAGGGGACCACCCTAAGTCCATAGTGCACTTTTAATCAAAAATACCACCTTAGGGCCACACTAGGGTTTTGTGATTCCCTAATCAAAACATATCCACATGAGTCCATATTTTGTACAGGACTAGGTCTTGATGCCAGGGACCACTCACTAAAGTTTGGGAGAGTTTGGAGATGTTTAGGACACATATTTAATTTATTTATGGATTATTAAATTTTTATAACAACTATAGAAATAGTTTCTCCAAAAATTCCTATTTTTGGACAGGCCCTAGGTATAGTTAAGAATGATCCTCTGTCCAAATTTCAGCCTATTTGGACAAGGGATGAAGAGTGGGCATCCATTTGAATCTCAGGACAACCCTAGGTACCGGTCCCACCAAAATGGGTGCCCTGGTCCCATCCGAGGGCCAAAGTGGTCAAAATCAATTTTGAATTAAGGTAGACCCATAGGGCTACAACGTTCATATTGAACGTTTGCCCACCAGGTGGACCTAAGTATTTTTAACAATTAATGCAATACATCCCAGAAAATAGGACAGAAAATTCAGAAATCAAAACTAAATAAAAGAAATGACGCTGCACGAATCTTAATGCAAATCATGGGGCTCCTGGTCATCTTCTTCCTCCAGCCAAGGGCCATGATTGGCCGAACCTGGAGCTTATTCCAAGAGCATTTCCCGGCCACACGGCCACCTCCCTGGCCGGCCACCACCGCCACCACCTTCGTTGAGGTGGGGGCTATCGCCGGGCGGCGGCACGACCGCCGGAGGGGTGGTTTCCGGCGAACCCAACCACCATTTTTTTTTGGAAAAACCATGAAAATAAAAACTTGGATCAGCTCAATTGAGTCTGATTCTTGTCCTAAATGATTCCTAAGATCTACCCACGGAAGAAGGAGTAGAGGAGGACCTTTAACCGAGCTTGTCGTCGTGTGCGGTGGTGGTGCGCCATGGCCGGTGGTGGAGATTTCCGATGCTTGCAACTTCACTACCAAACCACCCGGTTTCTTTAGGTGAAGGGTGGAAACGATTTCTCTTGGCCCATGGAAGCTTTTAAAAGCATCAAATGGGGGAGAGGGAGGGTCATGGCTTCAAAGCCATTAATGGCCATGAAAGGCAATTTCGGTTTTTGAGAAAATCCTTGGAAATTCACCTCCCCTTTGTCCCAATTCATTTGGAAACTCCTCAAAACTGATAGGGAAGATGAATACTAATTAATTGGTGAAGAATGGAGGGGTGATTCACCTTCCCCACCATGAATGGCCTTCTCTTTCTTCTTTCTCTCTCTTCCCTATTGGAGGAATTAAATTCAGCCACCTTGGGTGGCTGGCCATGGCTATTAAACTTCTTA
The DNA here is from genome assembly GCA_039583875.1 of Platanthera guangdongensis. Lineage (NCBI taxonomy): Eukaryota > Viridiplantae > Streptophyta > Magnoliopsida > Asparagales > Orchidaceae > Platanthera > Platanthera guangdongensis. Next base: position 43,965,113 of record CM077163.1, on the reverse strand, counting down.
AAACTTATGAGGGGGAATGTATTCAGCCTTTGGAATCAATTGGAGAGGCCCTTGATCTCCCTTGGCAATGAATGGCCTCTTTTCTCACTTTCTCTCTCCTCCAGTAAAGAGAAAAATGGAGCTTTCTCTCTCGTAATCACCATGGCCGAATTTTGATCTCTCCTCCAGCCTATTGGCAGCCCACTAACTTATATTAATAATAAAATGAGGTTAGCCCAAGTGGGGGAAATGGGTTTGAGCTTGGGTTAGCCCATTTAGGCTAATTTGACCTAACACTAGAATAGAGTTGACCTTGGTCAACATGACCATTTGAGTTGACCCCAATGGGTCTTTGGTGACCCATTGGCCTCCCTTAAGGTCTAGGGTTACTTGAATAGGGTTGTTTGGGCATCTTGGTGGTCACATGTCCCTTGGCAAGGGCACTTTGACCATTTTAGGGCTAGAGTTGACTTGGGTCAACATGACCAATTGGGTTGACCCCTATGGGTCCTTGGTGACCCATTGGCTTCCCCTAGGGTCTAGGTAGGGTTATGTAGGGTTACCCTACATCTTGGAGGTCACATACCCTTAGTAAGGGTACTTTGACTAGATTAGGAGCTTGAGTTGACTTGAGTCAACCTGGCCTCTAGGGCTGAACCCAATGTGTCCTTAGTGACCCATTGGCCTCACTTTAAGGTTAGGAGGGCATAGGTGGGGTCCTCTAGGCTAGGAGTAGGTTAATTGACCCTAAGTAGGCTAGTTTGACTCATTTAGGGCTAGGGTTGACCTTGGTCAACTGAGCCTCTTTGGTTGACCCCAATGGGTCCTTATGGCTCTAATGGACCTCCCAAAATGTTTGGGGGTGTTGTGGTAGGGTCTTGGGGTTAAGGTGTAGCCCATGGTCATCCTAAACCATTGCCCAAAGTTCTACTATTTGCAGACCATGATGATCTTCCACATTTTGTCCCCTATCTCTTGGCCCATTTCTAGCTTCCTAGGGTTTGTCATGACCTAGTCATGGCCAAAACCACTCTTAGAGGTCTAGTTGGAAATGGGATGTTACAAATCCCAATAAACAAAGACAAAGATTTCGTCCCCGAAATCAAGGTTGGGCCTACGGGACTTACTAACGAAGAAAAGAACCTTGTGACATCTCATCATGACGCCTTGTTTGCTAAATTAGGTTTAAAGGGAAACCTAGATCTATGACCATTTCGCCCAATTGGCAAACCGAGATCCCAATAAACAAGGATAAGCCCCCAATAAACAAAAGATAAGCCTTTATCTGCCTAGTGCAGCCCTTAGTAGTTTAAAGCAGGAAAATAAGTTAAACATCTTAAGGGGTTTGTGAGGTATACCTGACTGTACAGCTCTGGGTATCTTTGTCGCATCAGGTCCTGCGGCTCCCAGGTATGCTCCTCCTGGCCATGGTTCCTCCACAGGACCTTGACTAGTGGGACCTTCTTGCGTCGCAAGACCCGTACTCCTCGGTCGTCGATCCTCACCGGCTCCAAATGAATAGACCGGTCTGAAGCTACCAGCCCTTCGGTGGTCACAATCCGCTGCTCCGGGCGTAGCAGAGCCCTCCTCAGCGAAGAAATATGGAAGACGTCACGCAGCGCTTCCAGCTCTGGTGGTAACTCCATCCTATAGGCTAGGGGTCCGATCTGCTCCAGGATCCTGTAAGGGCCCATGTACCTAGGTATGAGCTTCTTCCTCCGACCACGCACCCGCGAGACTCCATGCATGGGCCGGATCTTCAGAAACACCCGGTCTCCCACCTAGAACTCCACCTGCCGATGCCGGGCGTCATAGTACTTAGCCTGTCTGCTCTGCGCCTCTAGCATCCTGTCCCTGATCAGCCTCACCTGGGCCTCGGTGTCTTCAACAAAATCTGATCCCAACACCTTCAGATCATCGTCCTGAACCCAAGAAAGCGAGGTCCGGCATCTCCTTCCGTACAAGGCTTCGTAAGGCGCCATCCTGATGCTGGACTGGTAGCTGTTGTTATAGGAGAACTCGACCAGGGGTAAGAGTTTCTCCCACGGTTCCCCGCGGTCCAAAATGCATAGCCTCAACAGGTTTTCCAGCGTCCGGTTGGTGCGTTCTGTCTGCCCGTCCGTCTGAGGATGAAATGCAGTGCTGAAAGTCAATCGCGTGCCCAAGTAAGCTTGCACGGATCTCCACTCCCTGGAAGTGAACCGGCCATCCCGATCCGACACTATCATCTTGGGCACCCCGTGATACCGAATGAACTGCTCCACAAATCTCCGTACTAATACTCCCACAGCGTCGTCCTTCCTGATCGAAATGAACCTGGCTACCTTGGTTAACCGATCGACGATGACCCAAATTGAGTCATTCCCCGTTCGTGATCGGGGGAGTCCGTGAATAAAATCCATCGCGATGTCTTCGAACTTCCACTCTGGTACCGGGAGCGGTTGCAACAACCCCGCAGGGTTTTTGCACTCTGCCTTCACTAGCTGACAAGCTTCGCAGTGGGTCACAAACCGAGTAATATCCTTCTTCATGCCAGGCCAATACATAGTCTTCTTCAAATCCGCAGTCATCTTTGTGATGCCCGGGTGCACCGAGTATCTGTTGTGGTGGGCTTCTGCCATAATATCTTCCCGGGCCCGGCCTCCTTCCGGTATATAAGTCCGACCTCTGAAGCATACCACGCCGTCCCTCATCGTGTAATCTCCCGATGTACCGTTCTCCAAAGCCCAGAATATCGGCTCCAATTTGACATCTCGCCTATGTCCCTCTCTGACTCGGTCCTGGATATCATCTGTAGCACCCACCGCAGGTAAATACTCTGTGTAAAGCTCGGGGTCCTCGGACGACACTAGTGTGATGTGTATATCCTCCAATCTCCTTACCAGCTCCATAGACAAAACCTGCGGCCCGACCTCGGAAGTGGCAGCTCTCCGACTCAATGCGTCCGCCACCACGTTTGCCTTCCCTGGATGGTAGTGCATTTCATACTGATAATATGCTAAGAACTCCACCTAGCGCCTCTGCCTGATGTTCAGTTCCTTCTGTGTGTCCACGTATTTCAGGTTCTTGTGGTCGGAATAGATGTCGCAGTGGACTCCATAAAGATAATGGCGCCAGACCTTCAAAGCAAAAACGACCGCCCCCATCTCAAGGTCGTGCACCGGATAGTTCTGTTCATGCTTCTTCAACTGGTGAGATGCATATGCAATCACATGGCCCTTCTGCATCAATACAGCTCCCATACCCTGGTAGGAAGCATCGGTGTAGACCTGAAATCCTTCCCTCCCCGAGGGGAGAGTAAGAATGGGAGATGAGGTTAGCCGATCCTTCAGCTCCTGGAAAGCTGTCTGGCACTGCGGGTCCACACGAACGGTACCTCCTTCTTCATCAAGGATGTGAGCGGGAGGGCGATTCGAGAGAATGCCTCCACGAACTTCCGGTAGTAACCGACAAGTCCTAGAAAACTCCGTACGTCGGTGGCTGTCTTCAGCTGCGGCCAATCCCGAATAGCCTGAATCTTTGTCGGATCCACTGCCAATCCGGCTCCACTGATAATATGGCCTAAAAAGCCCACCTCCTTCAGCCAGAACTGACATTTACTAAACTTTGCATATAGATGGTTCTCCCAAAGTCGTTGTAGGGTCAGTGTCAGATAGCGAGTGTGCTCGTCCTCCGTCCTCGAGTAAATGAGGATGTCATCGATAAACACAATGACAAACACATCAAGATATTCCTTGAAGACTTGGTTCATGAGGGTCATGAATGCTGATGGTGCATTGGTGAGCCCGAAGGGCATCACCGTAAACTCGTATAAACCATATCTGCTACTAAAAGCAGTCTTCTGAATGTCCTCCTCCCGAATCCGAAGCTGGTAGTATCCCGACCTCAAATCTAATTTCGAAAAGAACTGCGCTCCCTGCAGCTGGTCGAACAGCTCGTCTATCCTTGGCAGTGGATAGGTGTTCCGGACCGTCAGCCGATTTAGTGCTCGGTAGTCGATGCACAATCTGAGGGTCCCGTCTTTCTTCTTGACGAACAATACCGGGGCTCCCCATGGTGAAGAGCTTGGCCGGACAAATCCGGCTTCTACTAACTCCTGAAGCTGGCTCCGGAACTCTGTCAACTCCTTTGGGGCCATCCGGTAAGGTGCCTTGGACACTGGCTTGGCCCCCGACACAAGCTGTATCTGGAAGTCCTGCTCCCTGCGTGGGGGTAATCCGGGTAATTTCTCTGGAAAGACGTCCTCAAACTCCTGCACCACCGGAATATTCGATATAGAACTCGTGGCCTCCGCCATCTCAAACAGCACCTCGTAGACATCCTCCCCCTGTAAGTAGGCCTTAACGGCCTGTACTGAAGATAAGGGTATACGTGAGGCAGGTCTTATACCTTCGATGATGATGGTAGAGTCCTCGTGCCTCACGGTGATCCTCATCGCTTGACATTCAATCTGGGCATGATTCCACTACAACCAAGTCATGCCCAGAATCAGCTCGAAGACTGGCATCCTCAGGACCGTTGCCGGAACTTCGAACGACTTTCCTCCAATCTCCGCCTCCATGCTGCAGTGGGCTGAGGTGAGTATCTCTGATCCGTCGGGTAGACGCACCCTCCTCATCCGGCCTGTGAACCGTTCCACTCCTTCCAGCCATTCCAGAAAGGCCTCCGACACAAACGAGTGTGAGGCACCCGTGTCGAACAGAGTATAGGCGGGCTTGCCGTTGATGAAGACTATACCTGGGATGATTAAATGTCTTAGTATTTTACAACGCATTTTCTTTCCTATTTATTCTACTTAGGGCAGTTCTACTTGTTGGGAAAGTGAGAACGGAAATTTAATTTAAGCAATTAAAACATCTTAGCTTACATGTGATGACCCGCTCTGGATTTCGAGGCTGTGCCAGATCCAAGGCATATGCCTGCTCCCTTTCCTGTCTTCGATCTCCTCCCTGGTAACCACATCCTCAACCTCCGAAATGCTGGGCAGGTGGGCCACCCTGTGGTGCTGGAGGTGGTGCCCCCCTCATGGGGCAGTTTCTCCGGAGGTGTCCCACCTGATGACAATGGAAGCACTCCGGCGGGGGATACGCCATACCCCTGGGTCTCGGCATCTCCTGTATCCGAAGAGGTTGTGGAGCCAAAACCACCTGCTCTCTCGGCTCCTACCTCACCTCCTGACGAGGCTGCTCCTCTGTCCTTCTCCCATCTGGTATGATGCCTCGCCGCTGATCATTTCGGGCCCTCCGGCCCTGATCCTCCGCTTGCCGCTTCCGGCCCCGAGTGGTGTGCCAATCGGCCTCGATCCTATTTGCCATCTCCAAAATTCGGGAGATAGGCCCGTCAGATACAAATAGCAAGGCCTCCCTCAACTCCTCTTTTAGGCCATTATAGAATCTCTTGACGTATCCTGCTTCGTCCAGCTGGTAAGAACCCGCATATCGGGCCAAATGGTCGAACTCCCGGTGGTACTCCACCACCGTCCTGGTGCCCTGCCTCAGCTGTAAGAACCGCTCCTCCAACTCGTCCCTGGCCGACTGCGGAACGAAGTGCTCCAGCAGCGTGGACCTGAATTCCTCCCAAGTAATTTCTGCAATCTCCCTATCGGCAAACGTCGTGTCCAACAGCGTCTTCCACCACCTCTTGGCATGGGACTCCAAGTAAGATACCACCAAGGCCACCCTCTCCTCCCAAGGGCACCGTATCCCGGTCAACATCTCGTACATAACATCCAGCCACTCCTCTGTCTGCACTGCCGACTCTGTCCCCAAGTACGACGGGGGAGAGAGTCCTCGGAAGGTGCTCATCCAGTTGTCCCCTGGGTTTGGCTGCTGGGCCGGAGCCTGATGAGCCCGGAAGGCCTCAAGGATAACTGTAAGGGTTTGCCCCATGTCCGACTGAAGGAAAGGTGTGGGGACCATGGGAGGTGGTGCAATATCTGGAGTCTGCTGAGCTTGACCTTGTGGGGTGGGCTGAGCTGGGGGCTACAAAAACGAGCAACATTAGTAGGTAATCGACTCAATACCTAATAAAAAGTGGACAATTTACATGTGATCCCTCATATGGGCACACCACTGCTTCCGCTGCTTAGTTTGTCCCCAAACTAAACTTGTGCGGGGGTGACCCAGGGTTGTGGACTGCTACTTTTCGATCGAGGTCTGCTCTGATACCACTTGTAAGACTCCCCCCCCCTTTTTTCTTATCGACACCAGGGTCTTAGGCCCAGAACCGCCGTTTTGCGGTGACTCCTTCACGCCCTGAAGGGTCATCACCACAAAGAGCCGATTCTGCCGGCCAAATCGATCACAGAAAAGTAGCACAATAACGTAAATGTAAAATTACAGTCCACAGAAAATCACATATCATAGTAATTAATCTCCACGAAGGGAGTGTCCACAGAATAAAACATCAGAGTAGCAAAATACGGGCTTATACCCGATACATCATATCCTCACTACAAAATCACTCATGCGGAAGCAAAAGCAGAAAAGTTACTCAAGGTCGAGACTCACGGTCCCGGCTGTATGAACTCCGGTGCTAGACTGCCCCACCTCCAAGCGCACCGGTCTCTGGGGCTGCTCCTCCATGCTGGTCTCCACGATCCCCTAAAGGATGCGATTCGAAAACCGTTAGTCTAAAAGACTAAGTGCTATCATCCCCCGCCCCTTCCCCCACGGTCCCTAGGCACCGAGCGGAGAGGAAGAAAAGGGAGGACTTGAAGGTGGAGAATATCAAAAACAGATGACAGCGGACCTATACTAGCAATTCTATAACATGTATAGACAATAAGCTGAAATATGAAAAGTAACCTTCACTTATGTGAGAACACATAAGCCAAGGGGTCTTCTGCAAGGCTCCCATCGTATAAAAAGTCTCATACCAATTTATACGTTGGGCTGTCGGTTATCAAACAGCAGTAAATATATATATCAAAATTAACCTTAATTTATAAACTTGCCCACACAAGCTTATAGACCAAGGGGTCGTTTAGCAGGTCCTAAAGTATAACCGTCCCATTCCACTTATACTTTAGGTGTCAGGGTTAAATGAATCGATTATGCTATGACATGCAAGTGGGTATGATGGATCATGCAAGTGCAACACACACACCCGACTCTGTGCACACAGACCTTTAGTTCCCCCTTTCTGGAGCCGTAACCTCCCAGGATACCTCCGTAGTGGCAGATGGAAGCGGTGGGTTGGGCCTCGCCCACCTCTAAACCAGTAAAGCACTACCGGTCAGACCTATCGTATGCCTCAACGCTTGGTGCACGAAGCGGACTCCTGCGTACTCTTGCTGGCTGGCGCACCGGACTTCTGTTGGCGAAGTGCTAACCACACTTGCCGAGTCAACGTATTGGCGTCGGTGCATAAACCCTCCAATACCGAAGACCCACCACCTTAATTTCCTTTCCTTTTATGCACATGCAAATATAGCGTAATCAAAACCCGAGCCGAAGCTCCCGGGACCAACACGTCCGTCACAAACAATCGAGTCGAAGCTCCCCGGACCCAAAGTCCGTCTTTTAACCATCCGAGCTGAAGCTCCCAGCTAACATCCGGTACTAACAGTGTTTGTAAAATGTGCAACCCTAATTACTAAGTTACTCTTTTTAGCTTGTTAAAACAGTTTACATTAACCCAGGACTGCCCCCGGTATTCCCTGTGAAGGGATCTCAAGGGGCACTAGGAACTATGTTGGGATTACGCCCAGCGTTCCCTTTCGCAAGGTACTTATTTTTGTTGTTGGTTGATTCCCTTACCCATTACTCTCTCATGTTCTGATAGGCTAATCCTAGGTGGTTTGACTCCAACTCTCCTCGGGAAGGACGATCTTTCGTCGGACCCGAGCGCCTCTAAACCCTAGACAAAACAACACCCTACTCACTTATCTTCCAAAGATGCACCTAAATCTACTTATCCTTTCCAGCAACCCAACAACACCCAACACATGAGCTCTAGTTCATATCCCAAATGATTTCCTGCAGTTTTGCTATATGCAGACCACTTAAGCTATATGACCCGTAAAAAGGGAAGTATGTCATATGATCATCCAATGCTCATATAATAATTATTAGAGGTCTATATTGGCATATGTAGACTGAATCCACAATTTCCTAATTTTCATAATTTAAATGCTAATTTATTTATTTATTTTAAAAGCCAAAAGTTTCATGGTTGAACAGGAAGTACAAGATTTATAGATAAAGCTCCACTAAAATTATGATAAATACAAGGTGGGTAATAATCTAAAAATCCAGAATCTCCAAATTTTCCAGCAAGAGTTTAGCCCTTAAATTTTATTTCCAATTTATTCCAAAATAAATCATTAAAAGGGGATGCACAATACAAATACTTCCAAAAATTCAGAGAAAATTCCAGGATGATTGTAAGGGCACATAAAACCTCTGAGTAAACTTTCATAATTTGTTTGAAGGAATTATTCCCTAAATTGATTAATTATCCTATTCTCAAAAATATGGCCTTGTAAAGAAAGTTCTCAAAACAGACCTCTAAAAATTATAAATAAATTTCTACAAGTACTTTTTGTCCTAAACACATCAAAACCTAAGCCTCATGATTTTTAAACAGATATATCATCAATAATGAATTTTCTTTACCAAAGCCCCTTCCTGAATTTAATGAAGTAAGTACCACATAAAATTAATTAAGAATTGTGATAAAATTCAGAGATGTACAACTAGCCCTATAATAACCTCTGACCAAGTTTCATCATATTTTAAAGCACATAACATCCATAATAAAATCAAACATCATTTTGGGCCTTTTGGTAATTAACAAATGAAGTACCAAGAATAAAATCCATAAAATTCTACAAAAATTACCAGAGGTTCTAGGTGGCCTATAACTTATTCTACCCAAGTTTCATAACATTTGGGGAAGGTTCAGTGGCTGATTCTTCAAATTTGTGCTCCTACCCTAAAACTAGGGTTAGGGTTTTGAGGTGTCTACCTTGCTGTAATTCTTCTAAAGTTCCTACCAGAGATCTTAGGTTACATTACCCTCAATTATACTAAGTTTCCAAGGCCATACAATGTCATGTGCCCCCATGTCCTTCACAACCCTCAAAAGTCCTTCCTTAGGGTTTGAGGTTGAACCCTAGGTCAAATCAAGCCTAAATCATCCCATTTTCCTTAAGGGGGTGACATTGGCCATGCCAAGTCAGTTTCCAAAACCTCAGCCTCTATTGAGGGGAGGGGACCACCCTAAGTCCATAGTGCACTTTTAATCAAAAATACCACCTCAGGGCCACACTAGGGTTTGGTGATTCCCTAATCAAAACATATCCACATGAGTCCATATTTTGTACAGGACTAGGTCTTGATGCCAGGGACCACTCACCAAAGTTTGGGAGAGTTTGGAGATGTTTAGGACACCTATTTAATTTATTTATGGATTATTAAATTTTTATAACAACTATAGAAATAGTTTCTCCAAAAATTCCTATTTTTGGACAGGCACTAGGTATAGTTAAGAATGATCCTCTGTCAAAAGTTCAGCCAATTTGGACAAGGGATGAAGGGTGGGCATCCATTTGAATCTCAGGACAACCCTAGGTACAGGTCCCACCAAAATGGGTGCCCTGGTCCCATCCAAGGGCCAAAGTGGTCAAAATCAATTTTGAATTAAAGTAAACTCATAGGGCTACAACGTTCATATTGAACGTTTGCCCACCAGGTGGACCTAAGTAATTTTAACAATTAATGCAATACAGCCCAGAAAATAGGACAGAAAATTCAGAAATCAAAACTAAATAAAAGAAATGACGCTGCACGAATCTTAAAGCAAATCGTGGGGCTCCTGGTCATCTTCTTCCTCCAGCCAAGGGACATAATTGGCCGAACCTGGAGCTTATTCCAAGAGCATTTCCCGGCCACACGGCCACCTCCCTGGCCGGCCACCACCGCCACCACCTTCGTTGAGGTGGGGGCTATCGCCGGGCGGCGACACGGCCGCCGGAGGGGTGGTTTCCGGCGAACCCGACCACCATTTTTTTCGGAAAAACCATGAAAATGAAAACTTGGATCGGCTCAATTGAGTCTGATTCTTGTCCTAAATGATTCCTAAGATCTACCCACGGAAGAAGGAGTAGAGGAGGACCTTTAACCGAGCTTGTCGTCGTGTGTGGTGGTGGTGCGCCATGGTCGGTGGTGGAGATTTCCGATGCTTGCAACTTCACTACCAAACCGCCCGGTTTCTTTAGGTGAAGGGTGGAAACGATTTCTCTTGGCCCATGGAAGCTTTTAAAAGCATCAAATGGGGGAGAGGGAGGGTCATGGCTTCAAAGCCATTAATGGCCATGAAAGGCAATTTCGGATTTGGAGAAAATCCATGGAAATTCACCTCCCCTTTGTCCAATTCATTTGGAAACTCCTCAAAACTGATAGGGAAGATGAATACTAATTAATTGGTGAAGAATGGAGGGGTGATTCACCTTCCCCACCATGAATGGCCTTCTCTTTCTTCTTTCTCTCTCTTCCCTATTGGAGGAATTAAATTCAGCCACCTTGGGTGGCTGGCCATGGCTATTAAACTTCTTAAAACTTATGAGGGGGAATGTATTCAGCCTTTGGAATCAATTGGAGAGGCCCTTGATCTCCCTTGGCCATGAATGGCCTCTTTTCTCACTTTCTCTCTCCTCCATTAAAGAGAAAAATGGAGGTTTCTCTCTCCTACTCACCATGGCCGAATTTTGATCTCTCCTCCAGCCTATTGGCAGCCCACTAACTTATATTAATAATAAAATGAGGTTTGCTTAAGTGGGGGAAATGGGTTTGAGCTTGGGTTAGCCCATTTAGGCTAATTTGACATAACACTAGAATAGAGTTGACCTTGGTCAACATGACCATTTGAGTTGACCCCAATGGGTCTTTGGTGACCCATTGGCCTCCATTAAGGTCTAGGGTTACTTTAATAGGGTTGGTTGGGCATCTTAGTGGTAACATGTCCCTTGGCAAGGGCACTTTGACCATTTTAGGGCTAGTGTTGACTTGGGTCAACATGACCAATTGGGTTGACCCCTATGGGTCCTTGGTGACCCATTGGCTTTCCCTAGGGTCTATGTACGGTTATGTAGGGTTACCCTGCACCTTGGAGGTCACATACCCTTAGTAAGGGTACTTTGACCAGATTAGGAGCTTGAGTTGACTTGAGTCAACCTGGCCTCTAGGGCTGACCCCAATGTGTCCTTAGTGACCCATTGGCCTCACTTTAAGGTTAGGAGGGCATAGGTGGGGTCCTCTAGGCTAGGAGTAGGTCAATTGACCCTAAGTAGGCTAGTTTGACCCATTTAGGGCTAGGGTTGACCTTGGTCAACTGAGCCTCTTTGGTTGACCCCAATGGGTCCTTATGGCTCTAATGGACCTCCCAAAATATTTGGGGTGTTGTGGTAGGGTCTTGGGGTTAAGGTGTAGCCCATGGTCATCCTAAACCATTGCCCAGAGTTCTACTATTTGCAGACCATGATGATCTTCCACATTTTGTCCCCTATCTCTTGGCCCATTTCTGGCTTCCTAGGGTTTGTCATGACCTAGTCATGGCCAAAACCACTCTTAGGGGTCTAGTTGGAAATGGGATGTTACAACTAAAACCAGCAGGAATGAAGGTACCATACACAAGTACAATGGCCTTAAGGCCTTACAATTATGTACTCAAATTACAGTGTCTTCCAAACCTCGACACGCAGGAAGGTCGCATATGCATAAAGCAAGTAAACATTCATAATTAGGCCTTCGAGGGCCGGCTCAGCAACATGGGCTTGTGCCCGCTATTTACCACTCGGCTCCGCAACACCTGCAAACAACAATCCACCGCACGGTGGAAAACAAAAGCAACAGTCAGCTATGCTGACCAAATTATAACGATCCCGCCCCCAAACTCGGGGTGACGATGCTCCTTTCCCTGCACTTTGTTAGCATAACCAAGCAGTATAGATAAACACTTTATCACAGACGTGGGCACGCATGTCCAAACACCCCATTCTCTCAGGGCACATTCTCGCTGAACCGGTCAATGTCACGTCAATTTAAGCCATAGACATCCCGGTCTCACCACCGCCACTTGGACGGCCAATCTTGCGAGAATTTTTGTCTTCCCGGCATGGGTCACGTAAATTTAAGCCATAGACCGTCGAAGACCCCCATCTATGCCAACGGCTCCCACCGAACGACATAGAGCGGGTAAGGTTCCACCTGACCCGTTGCTCACACCGCAACGTCAATTTAAGCTATATGCGCGGGTCAAACCTCCCCGAGTCCCGTTTCCATCACACACTTCACATAACCCGGTTATGTTCAAGTTGGCTCCCAGGCCACCATGTTGGCAGAATCACGCATCTGCAAAGTTTTCCGGGTGCACCTTGGAGTTAATCCCCAAGGCTCCCTGTTGCAATCTACCGCGTAGAAAAACCCGAAAAACAACCATTTGCGCGGAGTCTTCGCCGATCATTCATGCAATGCAACATCACCGATCTAGACCAACTTGTCCGGGTAAGCTTCACACATCATGCCTCTGTATATTCTCGATTACGGACTCTACATGTACATAATATGGACTATTCATGTCTACCTGAAGGAATGCCTCAACTCACCGCAAACTTGCGAGAGCGGGCTTCCTATGCAAAGGAAAAGAGGACTTCACATGTCCTAGGATGAGAATCGTTACCCTAGCATTTTACCTTGGCGTCATGGAAATCTATGCAGATGAAAAGCACCGCAATCTCCTCGCCTCCGTAGATCTGAAGTCGGCTTGCGATTTGGAGCTCCGAAGCTCCGTCGGTGACCGGATCTAGCCTCCTTTCTTCTTCCTTGCTCTCCCCTCTCTCTAAACTTTATAAAGAGACTAACCCAAGTAAAAATGGGGTTTTCTAAGCCCTAAACCTGGGTATATCAAAGCAAGAATAGTACCAGACCATTCGATCCCAAAATAAGGAAACGGACGGCCACAATTCGGACCTGAAATCCAAAATCTGGGCCAAACACGGCCTGTGACACACTCGTGTCCAGGGCCATGTTCCCCATTGACCGTCGAAACCGACGCATCTCGAAAAGTACATGGGTACCCGACACGCCCGTGTCAAACTTGACACGCCCGTGTCATACAGTATATGGCCGTGTACTGTATCGTGTTACTCCATCGACACAGGACCTAAAAATGCCCGAAAAGGACACGGGTACTCGACACGCCCGTGTCACATTTTGACACTCTCGTGTCTAACTGACACGGCCCGTGTTCTGACCCCGTGTATTACCCCCGCCACAGCCCGACTTCATCTCGTGAAGGATACGGCCTGGGACACGCCCGTGTCTCAGGCCGTGTTCGCTGCTCGACGATCGTCGACTCCAAAATTCGTCGACCTCTCGGCCAGATCGTCGACCCGAGCACGACACGCACTGGGACATTTCCGTGTCCTAGGCCGTGTGACTCCTGCCAAATTCTAAACTTGGCTCGAAATGCCACCCGTCGCTCTTTTGAGTTTCGGGGCGTTACACCATGCTAGGGCTTGTGCCCTAGAGATATGATGTCTTCGACCACTCATTCCTTCCATGAGAAGATAGGGACTTGGTTTCTTGAAGAAAGTTGGCCTTGAGGGTGAACAAGGGAGGAGGAATTTTGGATGTGATTTGAGAAGTTTGGTTGGGGGATGAAGACGAACCGACAACGTTCTTTTTTGCTTTAAGATGCGCGCAAAAATCTGTTTTTTGCACGCAATAATATTCAAGGTCATTTTCATACCCGATGTGTGCAGATCTGTGCTTTCGACTAAATACAAAAGTCGTAGCCCTTGAAAATACCTTTCCAACGAGGGGTTACATGCCTTCACTGGATTCCTGTAGCTTCAGAAATACCCATTGAAGTTACTATACAGTAATCTTTCCTGCACCAATAATGTTGAATTGGCTTTGAATTTGGTAGGGAGAGACTGTAGTACAACAACGTCAATGTTTTGGTAAATTTAGCCTGTATGTATTTGTGATAAAATATTGTAAAGGCAATTGTTGGATAGATCCTTAATGAAGGGTAGTGGACGAATGAGTTGACGGGTTGAGATGGTAGGAAAGGTATAAATATGAGAATCAATAAGGACGCGTTGGACAATGGTAATGTGTTAAATAATGATGAGTTTGGCTTGAAGATGCTGAGCATGATTGGTAGTCATTGTTATGAACAAATGGTTGTTGGAATTTAGTTGATTGATCCATGTGTGCACGAATGGTTTGAACTTGGTAAAAGAATTGTAACCAGTGATGCTAAAGTTATGTGCCCATAGTCTATATATAATCATGTTGAGCAAATGGTCGATGAATATGTGAGGTACCTTTATGTTGATGATGAACCATCAAGCGCTTTGGGGCACGAGATTGTAAAAGGGTGTAAGTGTGGGTGTTTGACCGCACTGGGTTGGTAATGATGAAAAGAGACATATGTGGATGGTTGGCCTTGGTCCTCTGGTGGTTTGTCCATATAGGCACCCTACGTACCACGATGATGTGAAATTGCATGTAGTGTGAGTCGACACGCAATGTTGTAACCCTGGGTTAAGGATAGTGTGGTAGGTCTACGGGCTCGCCAGTCGTCACACCGGCAGGAGTTGACAGCTAGACTTGTAAGGTTGGGCCTTGGTCCTCGATGCTCACTTCCCGATGCACCCTCCGTGCTAGTGGATGGTTGGCCTTGGTCCTTTGGCGATTTGTTCACAGAGGCACCTTCCGTGCCACGATGATAGGCCAGTTGGGCTGGGCTCTCGGTGCACATCTACCCAAGACCTCTTTTGAGCCATAGTACGCATGTGAGCTCCGCTGTTGTGTTCTTAGAGTTTAGGCATACGGAGGCCTAGGCTTGGTAGTGTGGATGCCCGCCTATTAGTGGAGAAGCCCGCTTCACTGTCACCGCCTGGCCACGAAGGTTGAGGCCTGAGAGGTTAGCTACCTGCTCAAAAAGTGGGAACTACAAGTCTATGTCGACATAGCAGTTGCGTGTGCGTGATCTTGGGTGAGTCATTGCATTGCATTCATGTCATTACACTATATTGCATACACATGACCCTTATCGTATAAGTTTGTATGGGCACTCTATATGACGAGTTACTTTATTGTTGAGTCGATCCTCAACTTATATGTATGTATGGGCATTCATATAATTTGAGTTACTTTTTATTGTAGCTTTACCTTTTATACTGCTTAAGATGATAGAATTGCTAGAGTAAGTTGTTTACTCTTTCATTAAACTACTGATATACATTGATATTGCTCGCTCATTTACCACCTGTTTGTATTACTACACTTTTATATATATTATACCTGTCCTTTTCTCTGCCTAGTGCTGAGGAGTCATCGGGAGAGCAGATGTTAAGCCACTTTGTCTTTATGATTAACGATTACTACGTCTTCCATTTTAGGAGGGAACCCCGCAGATAGAGCAACATCAGGTTATGCAGTATGACATCCAGGCCAGGATGACAGTTCCTAAAGGGACGGTGCCATCGCTACCGTCGGTGACTGATATGAGGTAGAGGGACTCATTTTGTACCCGTACTTTGATGTTATAAAAGCTTCTTTTATTTGATGTACTTTTGGACTATTTACTTATGTGTGAATTTGACTTATGCTTTATGTTCTTGGTTGGGTTGACAATGTTTGATATTGATTATAGCCGGCAGGACAGACGTCTTGTAGTACAGGTTAGCCTGTGTGCCAATGCTACCACAAGGCTGTTATTCTGGGCATAATACTTACCTCGTGTCATGTTTTTTGTTCCGGGAGGGGGGGGGGGGGGTCTTACAAATGGTATCAGCTTGCCACGATCCTGAACTAAGGAAGTCATTCAACAATGTAACACCCCCGCTCGATTAGTCAGTTTGGGGAAACCTAACTTTGCGGAAGCAGTGGCGTGCCCATATGTAATTCACACTAAGCATGTCCAACCTTGACCTTAAGATTAGCCAACCTGACCTTAGGTTTGTACATTACGTATAGATCCCAGTGCACATTGAGCCAGTGGGGGAACTCCCGCCCCGTCCGTACCCACACAATTTCTGCAATCAGAACTAGGACAGACACTCACAACTATCTTGGATGCCTTTATGTCCCAACAAGCCCCTGTACAAGAATAAGAACCGGGCTCAAATTGGTTGAGTACCTTCCGAGCTCTCTCCCCTCCTGCCTACCTTGGGATGGAGTCAGTAGTGCATACGGAGGAATGGCTCGACACAGTGCAAGTGCTGATGGCAGGAATTAGATGCTCGAATAATATGGCTGTGACCCTAGTAGTGTCACTTCTGAAACTGCATGCAAAAAGGTGGTGGAAGTCTCTCATGGACTCCACCTTCCAAGGAAGAGTCGACACGAATATTAGTTGGAGCGATTTTTCTGAAGCTTTCTTAGAGTACTTTATCCCTTCGATAGCTCGAGATGAACTTGAAGAAAGGTTCTTGTAGCTGAATCAGGGATCCAAGTCAGTGACAGGGTACCAGCAAGAGTTTCAGCATCTAGCTAGATTTGTTGACTCCAATGAGTTGGACGACAGAGGATATGCTAAAAGGTTCTACAAAGGCTTGCGGGACACCCTGAGGCAAGCCCTTTTGTTTATAGCAGACTCCAACTTAGCAGAGATAATTAATATGACAAAGAGTCTAGAGGTAGACCACTTGGGAAGTGGTAAGAGACCCGCTGAGGGTGTGATGGAGGCTGGCCCTAGTAATAGAAGGAGGCATGACAATAGAGGTGGATGATGATACCAGAGATGTGGAGAGTGTTTCCACCGAAATTTTAGAATGGAGCGCCCGGTCCCACAACCGCCAGCATTGCCTCCACCTCCATCGCTTCAAAAGTTCCAACAACCCGAAGGGTGGTATGAGCAAGTGTGCTTCCAGCGCAACCAACCGGGCCACATCCAACATCACTGCCCGCAGCTAGTTAGGAATGCTCCTCCTACTCTCCCTCTGGTAGCTCCACGAGGATGGGGACAAATGCGTGGTCGAGGATGAGGATCACGAAGAGGAAACCCCGGACCTGCTTGGAATCAGGTGTTCGTGCTGGACATGGCGCAGGAGCGGAACCCTCAAGATGTTATTACATGCATGTTATATTTAATTAACACATTTTTAGTAATCACCTTAAGTTGCTTAAGATGTCTAGATGTCTAAATTTGAGTATTTGCTATTGGTACTTAGACACTGTAATGGTTGGTGGGAAACCATCCTATACGTTATTCAATACTAGTGCATCACACTCATTTGTGTCGGAGGACTTTGTTAACGACCTAGAAGGAGTGCAATACTTCACTGGTATTGCTCAGAGAGTACGCCTTCCAGATGACTCAGTGATGACCGCAACCGCCAAGTGCGACTTGGAGATACTCCTTGGAGGAAAGACCTTTGATATCCCTGCCACAGTTTTGAGGATGTCGGAATTTGACCTCATTCTGGGGATGGCACGGTTGAATTGGCATTACGCAAGAATTGACTGCGCGGAGAAGCGGATTTACTTGAGACATGGAGACACTGAAGTCATTTTCCAAGGTATAAGATTCACACCACGCTTATTATTATCTTCAATTACGGCCTTGAAAGCCCACATGAGAGGGGATGAAGTTTACATGACGTGTTCAAATTGAAAGAGGGGACAATAAATATGAAGGATGTGCAAGTGGTGCTGGATTTTCCAGAGGTGTTTCCCGAGAAGCTGCCGGGATTACCCGCACATCGAGAGGTGGATTTTCAAATTTAGCCAGTACCAGGTGCCAAGCCTGTAATGTGGGCAAGAATTGGTGGAATTGGTGGAACTTGTATATTTTAGAGTCAAGTTGCAAGAATTGGTGGAATCAGGATTTGTTCGCCCTAGCTCATCACCTTGGGGAGCCCCTGTTCTGTTCATTAAGAAGAAGGATGAGACCCTACGATTATGTATAGATTATCAGGAGTTCAACCGACTGATGGTGCGGAACACCTATCCACAACCCCGGATCGACGAGTTGTTCGATCAATTGGTAGGAGCGCATTGGTTCTCTAAGTTGGATTTGCGCTCGGGGTATTACCAATTGAGGATACAAGAGGAGGACATTTAGAAAACAGATTTTAGCTCAAGGTAAGGCTTGTACGAGTTCACTGTGATGCCGTTTGGTCTCACAAATGCCCCTTCAGCTTTCATGAGTCAGATGAACAAAGTGTTCGAGCCTTATTTAGATATCTTCGTCATCGTCTTCATCGATGAAATTTTGGTCTACTCAAAGATAGAGGTGGAGCATGTCGAACATCTAACCTTGGTGCTGAAGAAGCTAAAAGTGCATGCCTTGTATGCCAAATTCAGTAAGTGCGAATTCTGGATCCAATAAGTTGCCTTCTTGGGCCATGTGATCAGTGGGGATGGACTATCTGTGGATCTGGAAAAAGTGCGTGTCGTGAAGGAATGGCCACCCTTAAAGTCAGTGACCGATGTACGGAGTTTCCTTGGGCTTGCCGGGTATTATCGCAAGTTTATGAAAGGATTCTCAAAGATTGCCCTTCCTCTTACTACTCTGACAAAGAAAGGTGTGTCATACGAGTGGACACCCTAATGTGAAGCTGCGTTCCAAGAACTAAAGAACAAGCTTACTACCGCACCCATCCTAGCCCTTCCATTTGGGAAGGAAGGATTTCAAATCTACACTGACGCGGCGTATCAAGGGATGGGAGCAGTACTGATGCAGCTCGGACATGTGATTGCTTATGCTTCGAGACAGTTGAAGAAATATGAAGTCAATTATCCAGTACATGATTTAGAATTAGGAGCAGTGGTGTTCGCCTTAAAGGTTTGGAGGCACAATCTCTACAGCGACCACTGCGAAATCTTTTCGGATCACAAGAATTTAAAGTACGTTCATACTCAGAAGGAACTAAACCTGAGAAAGCGGAGTTGGCTAGAATTTTTATGTGATTATGAATTTACCTTGAACTACCACCACAGAAAAGCAAATTTCGTAGCTGATGCTTTGAGAAGGAAGGTACCGGAATCGAGCCCTGAGTCCCGATTGACGAGTATGAAATTAGCTCGGATACTCGAGGAGATGGAGATTACCCTGGTATATAAAGACCATTCAGAAGGGTATACATAGTACATAACCGCAATGAGCATAGTCCATGATATTCTGGACCCAATTCGGGCAGAGCAAGGAAAGGATGCTGCTCTGATCCCGGTGTTCAAGTCAATTGAAGATGGGACTACTGATGAGTATTCCCTAAAAGACGGCCTCGTTCATCTCTGTGGCCGGCTTTATCTTCCCAAAGGAGGTAAAATTCAGGAAGATATCTTGAGAGAGGCACATTGCTCTCAGTATTCAGTGCATCCTGGGATTGCAAAGATGTACACCGACTTGCAGAAGACCATATATTGGTCAGGAATGAAGAGGGACGTCAGATATTTTGTTACGCACTGCGAGGCCTGTAAAAGGGTGAAGGCGGAATGCAAGAGCCCCGGAGGATTATTACAGTCATTGCCCATCCCCGAGTGGAAGTTCGACGATGTCTTCATGGACTTCGTCCACAGGTTGCCTCGCTCACGCTCAGGGAATGATTTAGTTTGGGTAATTGTTGACCACCTGAAAAAGGTAGCCAGGTTTATTCTTATGAAGAAAGAGGCTCATGTGGATGTTCTGGTATGCCTCTTTGTGGAGCAGTTTGTACGGTACCATGGCATGCCAAAGACAATTGTTTCTGACTAAGATGGTTGTTTTATCTCTAAAGAATGGAAGGCCATACAGACATATTTGGGTTCATGCCTTACCTTCAGAACAACCTTTCATCCTCAGATGGATGGGCAGTCTGAGAGGACCATTAGAACTTTGGAAGATCTATTGAGGTTGTGTGTGTTGGATAGAGGAGAGCCATAGGAAAGGCTCTTACCCCTGGTGGAATTCTCATATAACAACAGTGACCAAGCCAGTATCGGGAAGACATCCCATGAAGCCCTTTATGGAAGAAGGTGTAGAACCCCATTGTCATATGTGCAAGATGAAGACCCGAAGGTTTTAGGAATTGAGTATATCGATGATACTGACGTAGTTGTTAGATTAATACGGGACTGCATGCTTGAGTCTCAAAGTTAGCAGGCTAAATATTATAATGCAAAACACCGGATGGTGGAATTTCAATGGGTGACAAAGTGTTCCTGAAGATTCGTACAATGCATGGAGTGTCACGGGTACGTGGTGTGAAGAAGCTCAGCCCAAGGTACGTTGGGCCTTATACTATATTGGAAAGAATTTGCCCTTTGGCCAATCGGTCGGAGTTACCGCCAGATATAGAGAATCTTCATGATGTGTTCCATGTGACGTCACTTCGGAAGGCACTGTTGCTGGCCGATCAACATATCCCCACCACTGATGATGCAGTAGCAACCGATACATCTGTGCGACTAGAGCCAGTACAGATAGTGGACACCGAGACAAGGAATTTGCATCGCAAGAGTGTTCCTTTGGTAAAGGTGCTGTGGTTTAATCATGTGAAAGAAGAATTTAATTGGGAGCCGGTGGACTTGATGCAGAAGCACTACCCGAAGTTATTTCCCTAAGATAACATTTATAAAGTATAATATATTTCCTCGATTTATTTACCCCACAACCTTTGCCTGATTTTGAGGACAAAATCTTTTATTTTGTTTATAGGATTTGTAACGTCCCATTTGGTGCCAGACCACTCGCACGTGTTTTGAGTCAAGAAGATTGACTCAGGTTTGGGGAGCGTCGAGTGAGTCGACCAGACTCAACGACTAGATCGGGAATTTACTTAGAAAATTCTGGCAGGTTAGGAATTGAGTGCGTTGAGTGGACTCAACACACTCAACGCCAATTAACTTAGAGAAATTTTGGCGGGTTAGGCATCGGGAGAGTTGAGTGGACTCAACACACTTGATGCCATTTAACTTAGAAAATTCTGGCAGGTTAGGCATTGAGTGCGTTGAGTGGACTTAACACACTCAACGCCGATTAACTTAGAAATTTTGGAGGGTTAAGCATCAAGAGTGTTTAGTGGACTCCACGCACTTGACGCCATTTAAACTTAGAATAATTCTGTGGGTTAGGCATGGAGAGCGTTGAGTGGAATCAACGCTCTCGATGCCATTTAACTTCAAATATTCTGGCCCTGTAGGCGTTGAGAGCATTGAGTGGAATCAATGCTCTCGGCGCCATTTAACTTAGATTGACGTAAATTCGTCGAGCTCAAGAAAATTCATCGAATGCTGAATCTGTTGAGCGCTGATTCGTCGAGCTGAGCTAAATTCGTCAAACGCTGAATTCGTTGAGCGCTGATTCGTCGAGCTGAGGTAAATTCGTCGAACTCTTCTTTGTCGAACTCAGGTAAATTCGTCGAATCCTGAATCCGTTGAGCGCTGATTCGTTGAGCTGATTTAAATTCATCGAGTGCTATGAAAGTGATTTGTTAGATCAGGAATACTCTAGAGGGGGGTGAATAGAGTATTCAAGGTTTATAAAAGTTTCTTCTAATTTAATCTAGTGCAGGAACAAAATAAAACAACAATCCTAACAAACAGCCACATTATAAAAAATAAAAGAAAAGAGCAATCCAGACAACCCAATAATTTATAGTGGTTCCCCTAAACTTGGGTACATCCACTCTTCTACCACCCTGGTAGGAATCCACTCAGATTTTTGATCAGGTGCCTGACACAAATGAGTTTTTGATCAGGTGCTCAAAAACCAAACCTCAAGTCTTTTGGAAAGAGACTTGTGAACCAGAGTAATTTTGAAGGGAATTAAAACCCTGTACAGAGGTGGGGATGAGAGAGTGATGAAAGTCTTCTTATCTCAATCACAATGATAAGACTATGTGGATTCAGTGATATAGTCAAAGCTTCTCATGAGATGTAAAAGGGTTCAGGATGGGAAGCATTGCACAGGGTGAGTAGTCCTTCAATCTGCAGCCTTGACCAGATAAATCTCCAGGAACTTCTTTGACAGATGGATTTCTTGTTGTCCTTTGAAGTGTCCTGCAAAGATGAAGAAGGAAGACTCTTGATGTTTGATTGATTGTTCTTCTTCTTCAAAAGTGACTGATGTTCTGGTCTAGAGCTTCTTCTGTATCAGAAATCTTGTCTAAGAAAATGAGAGCAGACTGATTGTGTTTTTCTGTGTGTCTGTCTCTCATGTTCTTCTATATTCTGTCTATCTCTTTGTCTGTCTTTTGGAAGAAGAGTGAAAATCTCTTTTTGTATTTCCTGTCAAAAATGGCCTTTTGAAATTTTGAAATCTTCTGCAATCAATGCTGGCGTCCTTGAGAATAAACGACATTGAATTATTTCCCCAACTGTCCCATAGAAAAACGGCAGACAATAACCCTGGAGAATACCATAATCAATGCACTTATAACAGTTATATTCAGAGAGTATTTGAGCATTAATTACTCAGGAATTATTGCAGTAGAATGGGGACAGAAGGATGGAAAAATGACTAAGTCTGGATTCGTCGAACTGATAGCAAAAATCATCGAGCTGAGTCCACAGTTCGTCGAGCTGAGTTGCTGAGTTCGTCGACCAGATGACTTTTGTTTGTCGAGCTGAGTTTCAAGATCGTCGAGCTAAAGCAGAAAACTACATTATCCAGACTTGCTTATTCTATGTCTCAAGTTCATCGAGCTGAGATTGTAACTTCATCGACTGGAGATGATTCTGGACTTGGCATAATTTCTGATGCTTCTGGATAAAAGTTTGAGGTGAAGTATCCAGAATTCGTCGACCTAAGAATTGGTTTTGTCGAGCTGAGGACCACTTAACTGCTGCTGGATAACTCTAGCTATTGTGGTCACAGTTCGTCGAGCTGAGAATCAAGTTCGTCGACCAAAGTTTTACTCTGGACTTAAAATAAAGAGATGTTTTTTGATCTTGAAGTGTTGAAGTATAGTGTGCAAAGTTCATCGACCTGAGTACCAAGTTCATCGAGCTCAGCTCAGAGAATTTACTCTGAGATCATCGAGCTGAGCATGACTATCGTCGACCTAAGTTCGACGAACGTCGAACTCATTTTACTTGGTCTCTGGAAAAACTCTATGTCTTGAGTCTGTCGCAGTCTGATGATGGCTGGTCCATGTGGTGTTGCTACTGAGGACTTGGCCTAGACTTTAGGACACAACCATGACCCTGGCTATACATTGTGGGTCATTTGATCCTAAGTTAGTGAACCTAGTCCAAATCTTACTAGGGATCCAATAATCTCCCCCAATTTGGGTGATGTCACTAATTACAGACTCAAATCAGAATTGAAAATAAACAAAGCAGAAAAAGCATATATCTGGCAGAGATCAATAACACATGCAACATATATATATATATATATACATAAGCTTTGTTCTGAATATAGAGCAATTATATATAATTGTAGAAAATAAAAGAGTTCAAAATTTACTTCTTTTGTTTCTTTTCCATTGGCATTTATTGCTTGCTCTTCTCTCCAAGCATTGTAAACACAATCTCTGTGTTTGGATCTGAAGCTTGCACTTTTGTCATAGTCATATCAGCAGCCCCTATAATCTTCAAAGATGTGGCTCTGGGGACAACTGCTTCTGGTTGCAACTTTATGTAGTCATCTACATTGAAAAATTTGTTTGCTTTATCAAATCTCTTAAGTTTATTTTTCCTGTACTTTGACATTGTTGAATATTCAGAAGGATCCTTTCCTTCAGCTTTGGCTTTCTTAATCATAGAAAGGCCTACTAGTTCCTGGAACCTGGCCATTCTAGCAGTAGTAGCTGTTTCAGGATCTTCAAAAGGAACAGGAGGAGAGTTTGACCTTTTAGGACTTTCAGCTTTCTGATCTGCAGGGGATGATAGCTGTTGTTGATGCTGCTGCTGTGGTTGATGCTGCTTGCCTGAAGAGTAATGCATATGCTGACTACTTTCAGAAGATGATCTCCCATGGTGTCTCTGATATGTTTGAACAGGGGCAGATCTTTGAGATGTTGTGCCTGAAGCACCAGCAGTTGGAGGAGGTGGAGGAGGTGGATCTTTTTTGAATCTTTGAACTGGAGGAGGAGAGTACCTTCTGCTTTTCTTGCTCTGCTTCTGCTGATTTTTGGATAACCACATACAAGATGGCATCCCTTTGTATGGAGTTATCTTTTGAAGAATATAATAGGGAGTGTCATTGTTTGAATTTGGCTTTGGAGTAGGAGGAGGAAGAGCTTTTCTTTTCTTGGAAACTGGCTTCCTCTTGGGCTCATCATCAGAATCATCATCATCATCATCCTCATCATCATCATCAGATCTCTGAGGGTTATTATATAAATCATTTAAAGCTTTTAGAGCCGAAGCAGAAATGATAGGCTTTTCAGGTAGAGATGGAGCTTGAGCAGGAACTTCAACAGGAGCTGGAGGAGAATCCACAAGAGAAGCTAGAGAACTAATTCTGACAGTGCTTTCAGCAGCTGCCTTTTCCTTTTCTTCAATATCAGCCAGGATCAATTCATCCAGATCTAGCAATGGAGAGTCATCCATGACATAACTGGGTGCAGAAGACATTGCTGGGGAAGCTGAGTGACTATGGGCTTAGGAACAACAAAACTGTCACTAAGTTGCTTTTCAACTTGAGGCCTTACTGGGGAAGTATAGGGGACAATAGCCAAGGGTGGCTTAGTATACTCTGCTGGAGGAAATCTCAAATATGCAGTATCAAAAATGCTCAACAAATTAACTATATCTACTGTGGGATGTAAAATTAAATCACCAGCAGTAATAATGTCCTCAGTAAGACTCTTCTAAGTCCATGCCAGTATCAATATATTTAATTAATCAATTAAATCTGTATCAGTATAATCTGTATCAACTACTGTTGCTGTTGCTACCTCTGTCACTGGTAGAGGTGGAGCTGCTGCTTGAACTGCTATTGCTGCTGGAGCTGCTGCAGCTTCTTCATCAAGCATCTCCCCCTGCCTGGTTTCAGTAATAACTGGAGCCAGGCCCCTGAATGAAGAGGGGACAGCAGTTAAGGCAGAGTGTTGAGCAGAAAGAGTAGAGATAGAAGTAGCAAGAGGTGTAATGGCCTCTGCTATGAGAGATTTGAGTAGAGGAGTGATGAGAGTAAGGACAAATGAGATGGTGGAGGGATCCAGTGATGGAGTGGCAGATGGTTCAGTAAAATGTTGGGTGGAGACATTTGGAGGGATGGTAGATGGTGGAGATGATGGAGGAGGGACATCTTGCATGTGTGAATCTGGAGGGGAGGGAGAGTTGAGGGGGGAAGTCAGAAGATCAAAAGTTGGAATGGAGGATAGGTGAGGTGGAAGAGGAGATGATGGTGGTGTTGGAGCTGGTAAATTAGTGGGGTTTGAGGTGATTGAGGTTTAGTGGGTTGATGGTATTCCTGAATAGGAGATGAGGGGATGTTGCTAAGATCTAGGGGTGGAGAGGTGGCAGAAGATGGAACTGTAGTAGGAACATGAACTTGGTGGATTTGTTGTTGGAGTTGTGGATGTGGTCGAGGAGAGGGAGTATGAACTGTGGAGGGTGAGTGTTTTTGAGTTGCTGGAAGAGATGGAGGTGTGGGGATGATCTCTTCAATAGGGTGGGGAGTGGCTCTTACAGCCCTGGTGCCTTCAGAAGCTAGGGTGGAAGAGGTTGAAGCCTTGGATGGCTTTGTTATGGTCCTCTCCCACCTGCCAAACAAGATGCATGCGAGCCTCTTGCTGGCATTAATGAATATGGTCTGTGAGACCAGGGATTCAGCAGCCTTCTCCTTTAGGAAGATCCCCAGGATCCTTCCAAAGCAAACTTCTTTCTTATTCCCCTTTTTTTAATAAGATCAAAAATGATCTGTGCCCAATCCAATTTCTTCTTAATGACCACTGCACACATGACCAGGAATTGATGCCTGGTGATGTAGTCATGGGCAGTGTGCTTCCCCAACAAGACTTATCCCACTATATCTGCCCAAAATTTGTATTCTGTCGATAAGTGTTTCTTCAACAACTTATTGGGGTTATCTCCAGCATAACCCATTAAACTCAACATCATATCATATTCTTCAGAATCAATTTCTAAATCTTCTTCTCCATTACTCAGATCAAAAATTTCAGTTAAAACTGCGGGAGTCAAAGAAACAACATTACCCGCGATTGTTCCTATCATGGTGTTTTCCTCTAATGTAGATGAAGTATAAACCCATTCTCTAATTTCTATTCCAGCTAGCTTTATTCTTGTTGTCATCAGATTTTTCAAATTCTGTTCTTCCAATAGAGTCAAGTTGTTCAGAAAAATTGGATCCGAGTGATGAAATGAGTTGAAGTCGACATCAAATCATGTGTCAAACTTCATAGCGGCTAGGACTCCTGCTTGAATCGCCATGAAATCACCTGCAAAAGAGAGAAACGACGATCAAGTGCAAAGGGAACAAAAAGCGCGGGACGGAGGTTGAAGAAAACCTAGTTATAAGATTTTTTGGAATAAGAATCGACAAACTCCGTTCCATGAAAAATAAGAAGTTCTTCGACCTGAGATCGACGAAATAATTGATAGTGAAATAATTTGTCGAGCTCAGCTAGAAGAGTTGAAGACATTTCGTCGAGCTCCGTTCGATGAAAGTTTTCTGAAGTGGATTCATCAATCTCCGTTCGACGAAAAAAACTTTACTCTCGGAGAATTCATCATCCTCCGTTTGACGAATATCTCCCAAACTTTCCCCAGTTCGTCGAGCTCCATTCAACGAACTCTGGATAATTCATCGTGTGCTGATAGAAACAAAACTAAGTCTTCTCCATTTATCATTCCAAGCCGATTTATAAAGAATAGGTGATTTCTCTCATCCATAGGTTTGGTGAATATATTAGCCCTTTGTAAATCAGTGTAGATATAGACAAAATTAATTTTGTTTTTGTCCACACACTCTCTAATGAAATGATGACTAATGTCTATATCCTTTAGCCTACTGTGATGGACTGGATTTTGTGCTATTGCTATAGAACTTGTGTTATCACAAAAGAGAGTTGAATTATTTAAGTTGAGGCCATACTCTAGTAATTGATTTTGAATCCACAGCATCTGGGAACAACAGCTGTCAGCTGCAATATACTCAGCCTCAGCAGTTGAGGTAGACACAGATGACTGTTTCTTACAAAACCAAGATACCGACCTCATACCAAGGAACTGACAAGTCCCTGAGGTGCTTTTCCTATCAACCCTGCATCAAGCCAAGTCAGCATCTGAAAATCTAGTTAAATCAAACTCTGACTCAGATGGATACCATAGGCCTAGACTAGGACAACTCTTTATATATCTCAAAATCCATTTTAAGAAAATTAGATGAGATTCTTTTGGGTTCACTTGGAACCTAGCACAAAGTCATGTGATAGACATAATATCAGGCCCGCTTGTTGTAAGATATAGTAGGGACCCAACAATGCCCCTATATAATTTTTGATCCACAGGTTTCCCATGTGCATCAGAGTTAATCACAGCATTAGTAGCCATAGGTGTTTTATTTGCTGAAGCATCAGCCATCCCAAACTTCTTTATAAGCTCTTTAGCATACTTAGCTTGAGATAAGAAGATGCCATCAGACAACTGCTTCACTTGGAGACTAAGGAAGTAGGAGAGCTCACCCATGCTACTCATTTCAAATTTTGAATGCATGAGGTCAGAGAACCTCTTGCATAATTTGGAATTAGTAGACCCAAAAATGATGTCATCCACATATATTTGCACTAATAATATTTGATCCTTATGATGTCTAATGAAAAGTGTTCTATCTACAATGCCTCTAATGCATTTATGCTCTATCAAAAAGCTAGCTAAGGTCTCATACCAAGCTCTTGGAGCTTGCTTTAGACCATAGAGGGCTTTATGCAATTTGAATACATGATAAGGATGAGTTGGAGAAATAAAACCTGGAGGCTGTTCAACATAAACCTCTTCTTTAAGTACTCCATTCAGGAATGCACTCTTCACATCCATCTGATATACCTTGAATTTTTTGTATGCTGCATAGGCTAGAAAAATTCTAATGGCCTCCAACCTTGCAACTGGTGCAAATGTTTGGTCATAGTCAATCCCTTCTTCTTGCGTATAACCTTGAGCAACAAGGCTAGGCTTGTTCCTCACAATCACTCCTTGGGCATCCAATTTGTTTCTGTATACCCATTTGGTTCTAATGACTAGATAGTCTTGGGGTCTTGGAACCAAATCCCAAACTCTACATCTCTCAAATTAGTTTAATTTCTCCTGCATTGCAATGATACAGTGGGGATCTTGCTCTGCATCATTGATGGATAGAGGTTCAACCTGAGAGAGAAAACATGCATGCATCACATCTTGATTGAGTTGATACCTTGTCTGTATACCTACTGATATGTCTCCAATCACTTGAGATCTGCAGTGATCCATAAGTGTGACTAAATCAGTGGGTGGAGTTGGTTGTGCAACAGTATCTTGGATTAATTCCTCTTGTGGAATTGTGTTTGCTGTTGGAGGAAGTTCAATTCCTTCAATACTTTCATCTTCACTCTCTTCATTAACTTGTGGAGAAGGATGTGTTGGAACTTTTTGGGTAAGGTTTAGTTCATCCAATCTCTCACACAAGTGAGGTACCTGCAAAGGGCTATTAGTAGAAATCTCTTTCTCCTTACAAGACATGTTAGTTTCATCAAAAGAAACATGAATGGACTCTTCAATTTTTAATGATGACTTATTAAAAACCCTATAGGCTTTGCTTACTTGGGAATATCCTAGAAAAATTCCCTCTTCAGCCTTGGCTTCAAACTTTCTAATATATTTTTGTTGTTGTTGTGAATTTAACATATGCATCCAAATACTTTAAAATAGTTGATTTTAGGTTTCTTACCTTTAAGTAATTCATAGGGAGTCCTATTCTTCAGTTTATGTATCAGGCTTCTATTCAGGACATAATTTGCAGTGTTTACAGCCTCCGCCCAAAAGGTTAGTGGCATGTAAGCATCTGCAAGTAATGTACCTGCAGCTTCAATGAGTGTCCTATTTTTCCTTTCAGCTACCCCATTTTGTTGAGGAGTTCTAGGAACTGAGAAGCAATGCCTGATACCTTCCTTCTCACAGAACTCATGCATAAGAAGAGAGCTTGTACAAACTTTAAACACTACTCTACCTAAATCCCATCACTGTTCAGTGAGTTTTAGTGATATTTTCTATCACTACAAGGTTTGTGCCCTAAACTATGGTTAGGGTTTGAGGAAGCTATTCAACTTTGAATCTATTTTATATTTCTTCCATAGGATTCTACCTACCCTAGAATTCTCTCTCCCAAGTTTCAAATACTTTCAAGGTCAACTGACCCCTTGCCCTTCACAACCCTCAAAAGCCCTCCCTTAGGGTTTGAGTTTTGATCCAAGGGTAAAACAATCCTATACCACTCCATATTCCCTAAGAGGGTGATAATGGTCCTACCAAGTCAGTGGTCAAAATCACAGCCTCTGTTGAGGTGATTTGACCACTCAAACATCAAAAATAGCTCTTTGACCTAAATAACCCTATAAGGGTATACCTAGGGTTGGATAAATACCTAACCAAAAAATCTCCAAAGGAGATGAAATTTTTACCAGAGCCCTAACATGATCTCTAAGACCACCCACCCAAATTTGGGGGGATTTTGAGAGGTTTTGGACACCTAATTGATTTATAATTAATTTATTGAATTTTTCTAAAAACTATAGAAAACTGTTTTCCAAAAATTCTTATTTTTGGACAGTCTAAGAGGTAGGCTATGAGGAGCCTATGTTCAAAATTTCAAAGCATTTGGATGAGTGGTTTGGTGTGAGCACTAATTCTAATGTCTGGTCATGCCTATGTATAGGTTGCACCAAAACGAGTGCTGTGGTCACACCAGACTCCAAATTGAGTGAAATCAATTTTAAATTACACTAGACATCAAGGGATACATTGTTCATGTTGGACACTTTTACAGTAGAGGCATCCGCTAATAATCTCCAAGAAATCAATTAATATCATGAAATTACTTGATCAAAAACGGACGGCATCCGCTCATCCTCAACCTCCAGCCAAGGGCCGAGATTGGCCCGACCTGGAGCCTCTTCCAGCCGACTTTCCGGCCACCCCGACCACCTCTCTGGCTCAATTGAGCCTGTTTTCTTTAGCTGATGGATCCTAGATCTATCACAGACAAAGAGGAAGAGGATTGGACATTGCTGGCGGCCTGAAGTCGGGAAGATCGCCGGGAAGCCATTTCTGAAATTGGCGTCGCTCGATTTCTGCAACTGCAAGGTGGCGAGGCTCGATTTCTTCGGGTAAGGATTGGGAAAGGCTACTCTCAATTCACTGGTGTTGTTTAAAGCCTCATATGGGGAGAGGAGGGTCTGGATCATTAATGTCCTTCAAAACCATTAATGGCTAGGCTCGGCCATGGAGGAGGGGGGGCTGAACCAAGTCTGACGGCCAGGGAAACGGCTGGAAACTTCTCCCCTTCCCTGGGGAATTGAATTCAACCATTAAATGTGGCCTTTGGCCTCCCCTTGGCCGAACCGTTTCCTTCCCTCTTCTTCCTCATTTCTCTCTCCTTCATTATCATGGAAATGGAGCTCATTGTGATACGCGGTACATGCCCGTGTCGGCCAAGACATGCCCGTGTCGGCCAAGACACGCCCGTGACGCAGGGCGTGTAACCCACTCAATACCCAATCGAGAGAAAATCGCCGACCTCTCAACACAGCGGGACATGCCCTGTGACACGCCCGTGTCACAGGCCGTGTACCCCATGCTCGACGATCGACACTCAACCTTTCGACACAGCAGGACATGCCCTGTGACACGCCCATGTCACAGGCCGTGTACCCCATGCTCGACGATCGACACTCGACATTCCACGCACTCGACAATCGTCGAGCACAGTTCGTCGAACCGAGGGGACACGCCCCCTGCCACGCCCGTGTTATAGGGCGTGACCACCCAGAAACTTCATCGACCAAAATTCGTCGACCAAGTACCCCACTCTTCAACCCGAGCGGGACACGCCCAGGGACACGCCCATGTCCCAGGACGTGTCACCCAAATTTTGCTACTCCCAGAATTTGGGCTGTTACACTCACCCTCTCTCCTAGTCACCAAGTTGAGTTGGTCAATCTAAAGGATTATTTGCAGCCCTTCCACACACATTATTCCCTAAAGAAGCCACATGAGGAGGTTTGAGCTTGGGTTAGCCTATTTGGGCTAGGTTGACCAGAAATAGGGTTGGGTTGACCTAGGTCTCTTTGGGGTTACTTTTGTTTTGTCATGACCTGGTCATGACAAAACCATTCCTAGGGGGTCAAGTTATTTGAGGGATGTTACAACTCGTACGGTAGCTCGTCCGGGTACACATCCTTAAAGTCATCTAGGAGCTTTCTCAATGCCGGTGGTAAATTCTCAAAAGACGTCGCATCTTCCTTAGCCTGCAAACAAACTAAAGCATATATGACACCATCCATAAAGGGGTTACGAGCCAATTCCTTCCTGCCTATCAAACTTAACGACTTCTTTTCGACCGGGACAACCGTATCCTTAGAGGGAACTGAGGGATCCTTAGGCGGAGTGGGTTTTAAAATTATGGTCTTGCCATTAAATTTAAATTCAAAAGTGTTGGCGCGGCCAAAATGGGTAACATTATGATCATAAAGCCAGGGTCGGCCTAACAAGACGTGACAAGCATCCATAGGGATGACGTCGCACCAAGGCTTCTCCGAATAATCCTTGATGGTAAGGGGTACCAAACAACGCTTCGATACCGGGAGGGACGACTTATCTACCCATGCTACCTTATAAGGGTGAGGGTGCGACTCAGTAACTAAAGACATTCGGGTCACCGCCGCTTCAGAAACGACGTTCATGCAACTACCACTATATATTATCAGCCTACACCATTTCTCTCCACTCTTATAAAGCAACGAAAATATATTTGTCCTATTCCAGTCATCTAACGCCCGCGGAGTCGCCAGAATACACCGTATGACCATCATATGATGCTCATCCTCCATATCACTAGGCACTTCTTCCGACTCGCTATCGTCTCACGCCTTATAGATAAGTTCATCAGACTCACCGGTGGAATCTAACAGGGCTAAAGGCTTGGGATTAGTAGGACACTCACTAGCATAGTGACCTTGAATCCCGCAAGCGAAACAAGTAGAGTTCATTTTGTTGACCCGTCCGACTAGGACTCTCTCACCCGTCAGATTTCTACTATTCCTGGCGATCACGACTATGGAGGTCGAGTCGGTGGACCGGATCGTCCCCGCGTCCTTATAGGTGGAACTGGGAGGTGGTCCTAAGATGGACTTTACCTTCTAGAATGAGCGAGATTTATGTTTATGCGCGTTGTGCTTCTCAATATCTAATGCAGCGTTAAACATGACATGCAAGTCGGTGTGGCCATATCGCAGCAATTTTCCCTAGATGTCGGGGTTCAACCCCTTACGAAACCTAGAGAGGGTGATCTCGGGCATCTCTTTCATTCCACACCTAACCATCATGTACTTAAGCAGGCTCATATACTCCGAAACTGACCTATTCCCTTGCTTAAGGGAAGCCAAATCATCAAACATCTGTGTTCGATGATATGTGGGGACGTATTATTCTGTCAGCAAAGCCTTCATGTCTGCCCAAACAACAGGTAACTCTCCATTCACAACTCTCAGACGCCGCTCCTCATTCAGCCAAAATATCTTCGCTCTACCCAATAATTTCATCCTCGCCACGCGCACCTTATCCGCGTCGTTAAGATTGTACCACTCGAAGTAGCACTCTATCTCCATAACCCAGTCTTGGAAAACTTGGGGGTCTCCCAACCCATCGTAGGATGGGGGTTTGACGCGGACGGCCCTATTAAAATCAAACTCATATGGTGCCCGCGGGGCGTGTTCATGATTAGGGTTATTATTTCCTTCTGTCAGTTGGTTTGCGGGTTGATTACGGCGATTCCCAAGGTGGAATCACATCTCGTGCAGTGTCTCCCTAATAGCCGTCATTTGCTCCGTGAAATCCTGGCGGAGTTCCTCAAGTGTTGTAAGACCGTGATTCGCATCCCGTTCGTCCTCCATATTGGAAGAAGACGGGGAATACTCCGTGCCTAATCTAGTGCGCATGCAAAATAATAGAAGTTTTGTCCAGCGAAGGTGACACACAAAAGGGATTGTTCCCGCTAAAATAACTAAGGTTGAAAATATTTTTTTGTGATTTTCTGGAAGAAAATATTGCGTAGATTATTAAATTTTTTTTTTGAAATTTTATCTGCAGAAATACAAAAATCAGGCCGCTATTGGCAGACCAGGCAAAATTTGTTTTTTTTTGTAATTTTGGTAAATAAACGTGCAAGATAAGTGCGTGCAAACAACAACAACATGGTGCCAATTAGGGAATTGACTGCAACCTCCCTCTGATACCAAATTGATGCAGGCCTAAGCGTCGTCGCCGGGAGACCTACGGACTAGTACGTTCGCCTCTCGATGATTTAAAATCGATACTCGCACAGAAGTTTCCGCAACACACACGCCAAGCAATTTTATCACGATTATGCTAACGCACGGGTAGCCAAACCGTTTAGGGACCGAATAGAGGCTATAGGCCAATATCCGTTCCGGCTAAAAGGATCAATGGTAGATCCGACCGAGCGGGTTGTACCAAAAGAGATCTACCAAAAATTACGATCCGGAAAACGGTAGATCTCTCCCAACAAAAAGCTACGAGGTTCGCCAAACCTTTCGAAAATAAATCAATTAAGATGAACACAAGTCAATTGAAAATAAACCATGATCAATTTCCAAGCTTCGAAATCCAACGCAACAACTGGCCGCCACAAGAATATCTAAGAAGGAAATCACACGGGAGTAGAAGTTTCGTTACCCAAGTCGGAATGGATGATTCCGACTACCTCACTTGGAACGCTCGTCCACGGCTCCGTCGGAGTTACACAGGATGGAGAAAAGTTCTTCCGCCGTCGTCGTGTCCCGCTTGTGGTAGTCGGGTGTAGACTTGAAAGGGGAAGGGGAGGGGATCGGCTTTGTGGTTGGTGGGGGAAGGGAGTTGGCGGCGGCTAGAGTGGGAGATGGTGGTGGCCGAGAGGGGGCTTGTGAGGGGTGGCGGCTTGGAATGGTGGAGGGCTGGTGACCGAGTTGTGAGGGGGAAGAAGGGGAGAAGTTGGCGGCTTGGGAGGTAGGAGGGCTTGGGCGGCCGAACCTAAGAGGAAGAGAGAGGAGAAGGAATTAAGGGGGAAGCTTTTAGGGTTTCAAAATCACATTCAAAATTGCCTTCATAATTAAATATCATATGCCTTATATAGGCTTACAACAATGGCTTGGCTACATGCAGCCCATAAAAATAAAAATGCACTCTAAAGTTTAAACCATAAGGAAATAATTAAACAAGCTTAAGAAAATAACAAAATAGATTTATCCAGATAAAATTGATAGTAATCAACTAATTATTATGAAGCAGTCTTGCGCCGAGGGCGGATGTTGTAGCGTCGCGCCACACGATCACCATGACGACGCAAGTATTTTGAAGGTGATGAAGGAGGATCTTCCGCTAGCATGACGCCATCATTAGCAATTTGGGGGACGACGTCTCCATTACTTGTTGATAGCTGGTCCATGCAGTGTTGCATCTAAGGACTTGGCCTAGACTCTAGGACACAACCATGACCCTGGCTATATATTGTGGGTCATTTGATCCTAACTTAGTGAACCTAGCCCAAATCTTACTAGGGATCCAACAATCTCCCCCTATTTGGGTGAGGTCACTAATTACAGACTCAAATCGAAATTGAAAATAAATAAAGCAGAAAAACATATATCTGGCAGAGATCACTAACACATGCAGCAGATATATATATATATATACATAAGCTTTGTTCAGAATATAGAGCAGTTATAGATAATTGTAGAAAATAAAAGAGTTCAAAATTTACTTCTTCTGTTTCTTTTCCTTTGGCATTTCTTGCTTGCTCTTCTCTCCAGGCTTTGTAAACAAAATCTCTCTCTTTGGATTTGAAGCTTGCACTTTTGTCATGGTCATATCAGCAGCCCCTATAATCTTCAAAGATGTAGCTTTGGGGACAACTGTTTCTGGGTGCAACTTCATATAGTCATCTACATTGAAAAATTTGTTTGCTTTCTCAAATCTCTTAAGTTCCTCTTTCGTGTACTTTGACATTGTTGAATATTCAGAAGGATCCTTTCCTTCAGCTTTGGCTTTGTTAATCATAGAAAGGCCTACTAGTTCCTGTAACCTGTCCATTCTAGCAGTAGTAGCTGTTTCTGGAACTTCAAAAGGAACAGGAGGAGAGTTTGTCCTTTTAGGACTTTCAGCTTTCTAATCTGCAGGGGATGATAGTTGTTGTTGATGTTGCTTCTGTGGTTGATGCTACATGCCTGAAGAGTAATGCCTATGCTAGCTGCTTTCAGAAGAAAAACTCCCATGGTGTCTCTGATATGTTTGAACAGGGGCAGATCTTTGAGAGGTTGTGCCTGAAGCAACAACAACTGGAGGAGGTGGATGAGGTGGATCTTTTCTGAATCTTTGAACTGGAGTAGGAGAGCACCTTCTGTTTTTCTTCCTCTCCTTCTGCTGATTTTTGGATAACCACATCCAAGATGGCATCCCTTTGTATGGAGTTATCTTTTGGAGAATATAATAGGGAGTGTCATTGTTTGGATTTGGCTTTGGAGCAGGAGGAGGAGGAGCTTTTCTTTTCTTGGAAACTGACATCCTCTTGGGCTCATCATCAGAATCATCATCCCCATCCTCCTCATCATCATCAGATCTCTGAGGGTTATCATATAACTTATTTAAAGCTTTTAGAGCCTCGGTAGAAATGATAGGATTTTCAGGAAGAGATGGAGCTTGAGCAAGAACTTCAACAGGAGCTGGAGGAGAAGCCACGGGAGAAGCTGGAGAACTAATTCTGACAGTGCTTTTAGCAGCTGCCTTTTCCTCTTCTTCAATATCAGCCAGCATCAAGTCATCCAGATCTAGCAATAGAGAGTCATCCATGACATAATTGGGTGCAGAAGAAATTGCTGGGGAAGCTGGAATGACTATGGGCTTAGGAACAACAAAACTGTCACTAAGTTGCTTTGCAACTTGAGGACTTACTGGAGAAGTATATGGTACAATAGCGAAGAATGGCTTAGTATACTCTGATGTAGGAAATCTCAAATATACAGTATCAAAAATGCTCAACAGATTAACTATATATACTGTGGGATTTAAAATAAAATCACTAGCAGTAATAAAGTCCTCTGGTACTGACTCTTCTAAGTCCATGTCAGTATCAATGAATTGAATTAAATCAATTAAATCTATATTTGTATAATATGTATCAACTACTGCTGCTGTTGCTACCTCTGTCACTGCTGGAGCTAGAGCTGGAGCTGCTGCTTGAACTATTGTTGCTGCTGGAGCTGCTGTAGCTTCTTCATCAAGCATCTCCCCCTGCCTGGTTTCAGTAATAACTGGAGCCATACCCCTAAATGAAGAGGTGCAGCAGTGAGGGAAGAGAGTTGAGCAGAAAGAGTGGAGATAGAAGTAGCAAGAGGTGTAATGGCCTATGGTATGAGAGATTTGAGTAGAAGAGTGATGAGAGTAATTATAGAGGAAATGGTGGAGGGATCTAGAGGTGGAGTAGCAGATGGTTCAGTAGAATCTTGGGTGGAGACATTTGGAGGGATGGTAGATGTTGGAGATGATGGAGGAGGGACATCTTGCATGTGTGAATCTGGAGGGGAGGGAGAGTTGAGGGGGGAAGTCAGAAGATCAAAAGTTGGAATGGAGGATAGGTGAGGTGGAAGAGGAGATGATGGTGGTGTTGGAGCTGGTAAATCAGTGGGGGTTGAGGTGATTGAGGTGGAGTGGGTTGATGGTATTCCTGAATAGGAGATGAGGGGATGTTGCTAAGATCTAGGGGTGGAGAGGTGGAAGAAGATGGAACTGTAGTAGGAACATGAACTTGGTGGAGTTGTTGTTGGAGTTGTGGATGTGGTCGAGGAGAGGGAGTATGAACTGTGGAGGGTGTGTGTTGTTGAGTTGCTGGAAGAGATGGAGGTGTGGGGATGATCTCTTCAATAGGGTGGGGAGTGGCTCTTACAGCCCTGGTGCCTTCAGAAGCTAGGGTGGAAGAGGTTGAAGCCTTGGATGTCTTAGTTATGGTCCTCTCCCACCTGCCAAACAAGGTGCATGCGAGCCTCTTGCTGGCATTAATTAATATGGTCTGTGAGACCAGGGATTCAGCAGCCTTCTCCTTTAGGAAGATCCCCAGGATCCTTCCAAAGCAAACTTCTTTCTTATTCCCCTTTTTTTAATAAGATCAAAAATGATCTGTGCCCAATCCAATTTCTTCTTATTGACCACTGCACACATGACCAGGAATTGATGCCTGGTGATGTAGTCATGGGCAGTGTGCTTGCCCAACAAGACTTATCCCACTATATCTGCCCAAAATTTGTATTCTGTCGATAAGTGTTTCTTCAACAACTTATTGGGGTTATCTCCAGCATAACCCATTAAACTCAACATCATATCATATTCTTCAGAATCAATTTCTAAATCTTCTTCTCCATTACTCAGATCAAAAATTTCAGTTAAAACTGCGGGAGTCAAAGAAACAACATTACCCCCGATTGTTCCTGTCATGGTGTTTTCCTCTAATGTAGATGAAGTATAGACCCATTCTCTAATTTCTATTCCAGCTAGCTTTATTCTTGTTGTCATCAGATTTTTCAAATTCTGTTCTTCCAATAGAGTCAGGTTGTTCAGAAAAATTGGATCCGAGTGATGAAATGAGTTGAAGTCGATATCAAATCATGTGTCAAACTTCATAGCGGCTAGGACTCCTGCTTGAATCGCCATGAAATCACCTGCAAAAGAGAGAAACGACGATCAAGTGCAAAGGGAACAAAAAGCGCGGGACGGAGGTTGAAGAAAACCTAGTTATAAGATTTTCTGGAATATGAATCGACAAACTCCGTTCCATGAAAAATAAGAAGTTCTTCGACCCGAGATCGACGAAATAATTGATAGTGAAATAATTTGTCGAGCTCAGCTGGAAGAGTTGAAGACATTTCGTCGACCTCTGTTCGATGAAAGTTTTCTGAAGTGGATTCATCGATCTCCGTTCGACGAAAAAAACTTTACCCTCGGAGAATTCATCATCCTCCGTTTGACGAATATCTCCCAAACTTTCCCCAGTTCGTCGAGCTCTGTTCAACGAACTCTGGATAATTCATCGTGTGCTGATAGAGACAAAACTAAGTCTTCTCCATTTACAATTCCAAGCTGATTTATAAAGAATAGGTGATTTCTCTCATCCATAGGTTTGGTGAATATATTAGCCCTTTGTAAATCAGTGTAGATATAGACAAAATTAATTTTGTTTTTATCCACACACTCTCTAATGAAATGATGACTAATGTCTATATCCTTTATCCTACTGTGATGGACTGGATTTTGTGCTATTGCTATAGCACTTGTGTTATCACAAAAGAGAGTTGAATTATTTAAGTTGAGGCCATACTCTAGTAATTGATTTTGAATCCACAGCATCTGGGAACAACAGCTGTCAGCTGCAATATACTCAGCCTCAGCAGTTGAGGTAGACACAGATGACTGTTTCTTACAAAACCAAGATACCAACCTCATACCAAGGAACTGACAAGTCCCTGAGGTGCTTTTCCTATCAACCCTGCATCAAGCCAAGTCAGCATCTGAAAATCTAGTTAAATCAAACTCTGACTCAGCTGGATACCATAGGCCTAGACTAGGACAACTCTTTATATATCTCAAAATCCATTTTAAGAAAATTAGATGAGATTATTTTGTGTTCACTTGGAACCTAGCACAAAGGCATGTGACAAACATAATATCTGGCCCGCTTGTTGTAAGATATAGTAGGGACCCAACAATGCCCCTATATAATTTTTGATCCACAGGTTTCCCATGTGCATCAGAGTTAATCACAGCATTAGTAGCCATAGGTGTTTTATTTGCTGAAGCATCAGCCATCCCAAACTTCTTTATAAGCTCTTTAGCATACTTAGCTTGAGATAAGAAGATGCCATCAGACAACTGCTTCACTTGGAGACTAAGGAAGTAGGAGAGCTCACCCATGCTACTCATTTCAAATTTTGAATGCATGAGGTCAGAGAACCTCTTGCATAATTTGGAATCAGTAGACCCAAATATGATGTCATCCACATATATTTGCACTAATAATATTTGATCCTTATGATGTCTAATGAAAAGTGTTCTATCTACAATGCCTCTAATGCATTTATGCTCTATCAAAAAGCTAGCTAAGGTCTCATACCAAGCTCTTGGAGCTTGCTTTAGACCATAGAGGGCTTTATGCAATTTGAATACATGATAAGGATGAGTTGGAGAAATAAAACCTGGAGGTTGTTCAACATAAACCTCTTCTTTAAGTACTCCATTCAGGAATGCACTCTTCACATCCATCTGATATACCTTGAATTTTTTGTATGCTGCATAGGCTAGAAAAATTCTGATGGCCTCCAACCTTGCAACTGGTGCAAATGTTTGGTCATAGTCAATCCCTTCTTCTTGCCTATAACCTTGAGCAACAAGGCTAGGCTTGTTCCTCACAATCACTCCTTGGGCATCCAATTTGTTTCTGTATACCCATTTGGTTCTAATGACTAGATAGTCTTGGGGTCTTGGAACCAAATCCCAAACTCTACATCTCTAAAATTAGTTTAATTCCTCCTGCATTGCAATGATACAGTGGGGGTCTTGCTCTGCATCATTGATGGATAGAGGTTCAACCTGAGAGAGAAAACATGCATGCATCACATCTTGATTGAGTTGATGCCTTGTCTGTATACCTACTGATATGTCTCCAATCACTTGAGATCTGCAGTGATCCATAAGTGTGACTAAATCAGTGGGTGGAGTTGGTTGTGCAACAATATCTTGGATTAATTCCTCTTGTGGAATTGTGTTTGCTGTTGGAGGAAGTTCAATTCCTTCAATACTTTCATCTTCACTCTCTTCATTAACTTGTGGAGAAGGATGTGTTGGAACTTTTTGGGTAAGGTTTAGTTCATCCAATCTCTCACACAAGTGAGGTACCTACAAAGGGCTATTAGTAGAAATCTCTTTCTCCTTACAAGACATGTTAGTTTCATCAAAAGAAACATGAATGGACTCTTCAATTTTTAATGATGACTTATTAAAAACCCTATAGGCTTTGCTTACTTGGGAATATCCTAGAAAAATTCCCTCTTCAGCCTTGACTTCAAACTTTCTAATGTATCTTTTGTTGTTGTTGTGAATTTAACATACGCATCCAAATACTTTAAAATAGTTGATTTTAGGTTTCTTACCTTTAAGTAATTCATAGGGAGTCCTATTCTTCAGTTTATGTATCAGACTTCTATTCAGGACATAATTTGCAGTGTTTACAGCCTCTGCCCAAAAGGTTAGTGGCATGTAAGCATCTGCAAGTAATGTACCTACAGCTTCAATGAGTGTCCTATTTTTCCTTTCAGCTACCCCATTTTGTTGAGCAGTTCTAGGAGCTGAAAAGCAATGCCTGATACCTTCCTTCTCACAGAACTCATGCATAAGAAGGGACTCAAACTTTGTGCCATGATCACTTCTGATCAATGTAACATGAGTAGAGAACTTAATCTGTATGGTTCTGAGAAAATTTGTAAGAAC
This sequence comes from Platanthera guangdongensis, assembly GCA_039583875.1. Classification (NCBI taxonomy): domain Eukaryota; kingdom Viridiplantae; phylum Streptophyta; class Magnoliopsida; order Asparagales; family Orchidaceae; genus Platanthera; species Platanthera guangdongensis. The sequence goes on along the minus strand of CM077163.1, from coordinate 43,924,449 downwards.
CTTTGTTGGGTACATTGGAAAATATGTACCTGATTTGAAGAAGCCTCACCCTACTCAATGATATACATCTAGGTGCATTTGATGTGCTTTGAGTTTATGTGTGCAGGTTAAGTAATTGCAGGGAAAGCATAAAAGATTCTAAGTCCATGTGTCGACATCTAGAAGAATAGTGTCGACACTTAAGAAGGCTAGTGTCGACACCCAGAGAAGCTGGGTCGACACTTGGAGTAATTGTGTCGACACCAGAGAGGCAGAGTCAACACCAGAAGCAAAGTGTCGACACATACAGGCAGTGTCGACACATAGTGAAGAATTGTCTACATAATCAGTGTCGACACTTAGAAGCAGTGTCGACACCCAGAGGAACTTTGTCGACATCAAAAGTGTCGACACCAGGAGGCTGTGTCGACACTCAGCAAACTTCAGCAAAGTTCAAGTACAAGTGTCGACACTAGGAGGCTGTGTCGATACTCAGCAAACTTCAACAAAGTTCAATTACAAGTGTCTACACTAGGAGGCTGTGTCGACACTCAGCAAACTTCAACAATGTTCAAGTACAAGTGTCGACACTAGGAGGCTGTGTCGACACTCAGCAAAATTTCAACACATGAAGAATGTGTCGACACTAGGAGGCTGTGTCGACACTCAGCAAAGTTTCAACACATGAATAATGTGTCGACACAAAGGAGATGTGTCGACACTCAGCAAAGTTCAACACAAGAAGGCTTGTGTCGACACAAAGGAGTTGTGTCGACACACAACAGAAATCAACTAAGTATTGAAGAAGAAGTACTTGTGTCGACACACTCAATCAGTGTTGGCACATTCAACAGAAGGCTTGTGTCGACACACAGAATCAGTGTCGACACATTCTGAAGAAGCTGTGTCGAGAAGCAGTTACAACAACACAAGGAGTTGTGTCGACACCATCAAGGCTAGTGTCGATACTTAGTCTACTTGTGTCGACACTTAGTCTATTTGTGTCGACACATAAAGACTATCTATCTCGACATTTTCAGACAGTGATAGAGATTTCAAGAAGTGACTGGATGACTTGACAACAGCCATTTCAACCGGTCAACTGCAACTGTCAGAGCCGTCAGAAAGTTGTTAGAAACCGGATTAGCCGGTTACCTTGGAGGAAGTCTATTTAAAGACCTTTCTCCTTCAACAGATAAGCAATCAATGAATTGAAAGACAACACAACAAAGAAGAAGACCTTCAAGAGAAGATTTAAGAAGTTGGAGAGAGAGACCTCCTTCTAAGAAGAACAGCTGTTGAACCAGGCTGTTAAGTAAGTTTCAGATTGAGATCTGATTCACAAGGCAGCAGTTGATTGAAGATCATCTGCATAGAGATACAACCCTACTGTGTTCTAATTCAAAAAGCTTTGAAGAAAGCCAAGGGAGGTTGATCTCTGCAAAGTTCTTTCAAGAACTCATCAAGAAGCCAGTCAACTCATCTCTCTCTTTCTGAGTTGTGGTTAAACACTTTATAAAACTTTATTTTCTGTAGGATCCTAAGGGATCTGAGCTGTAAGCCTATTTTATAAAGGCTGAGTGTAGGAGTCTGTATGCTCTGAGTGTAGGTCTTGTTGAAGACTGAGGTAGGGCCTTGGGCCTGAGTTGTAGGAGACTTTGTTCTCTGAGTGTAAGTCTTGGTGAAGACTGAGTGGTAGGGCTTTTGTGCCTGAGTTGTAGGAGTGGGATCACTCTTAGTTGTAGGAACCCGTTTGGGGTTCTGAGTTGTAAGATCTGAGGATCTGAGAAGAAGTGGAGAAGTTAGGACGAATCTAGTACACTACTAGATAGGCGAAGGGGGAAAATGGATGTACCCAGACCTTGGGGAACCACTATAAAATCTGTGTGTACTCTGTGTGTGATTATTTCTGTGATTGATGTGTTATCTGTGCTGAATTGCAATAGAGAATTGCAAATACAGGACTTCTAATTCAGTGTATCTGCCTGTAAGTTTAAAAAGATTAAGTTCACCTATTCACCCCCCTCTAGGTGATTAGGTACTATTTCTTTCAAGTGGTATCAGAGGGAGGTTACTCAAAAAGGACTTAACAGTCTAAGTAAGATCCTGTAGGCAGAATCAGAATAATCAAGATTCAATAAAATGAGTTCAACTGAGAATCACAAAGAGCTAGGATCCATGAAATTGCCAATCTGCAGAAAAGAGATTTTTGGCATATGGAAAGAAAGGGTTAGACTCTTTATGGAAGCATCTGACCCAAGAATATACATCACAGTCAAAGAAGGGCCATATGTGCCTATGAAAATTTCAATTCTAGATGCAAATCAGAAAACTCTTAAGGACTATTCAGAGATGACAAAAGATGAAATAATTCTGGCCACTATGGACAAAAGGGCCCAGAATATTATTGTAAGTGCAATTGATGATGCCACATTTCAGAATTTGATTTACTGTAAAACTTCTAAAGAAATGTGGGACACACTGATAGTTTACATGGAGGGATCAGAAGAAGTAAGACAAGACAAGAAGTCTTTATTGAATCAGTAATATGAAAGCTTCAAACAAGGAAAGTCTGATAGCATTACTAAATGTTACAAGAAATTCTATAGGATTATCAATGAATTGATGTCCTATGGAAGAGAATTCAGCAACTCTGAGCTGAATGAAAAATTCTTAAGATCCATAACTAAGGATTGGGACACCAAGATTTGTGCCATTAGGGAAATGGCCAAATTAGCTGATATACCTCCTCCAACCTTGTTTGGAAAACTGCTATCTTATGAGATGCAGTTAATGGTGAGAAAGGAGGAAGAGAAGACTACTAGAGTGGAGCACAAAGAAAGAGCTATGGCTTTCAAGACTGAAGCCACTAGGAAATATAAAAGCAAGTCTCCATCTCCACCTCAAAAATTTGCTGAGGTTGAGACAGATGAGTCAGAAAGCAAGAATTCAGAAAGCAGTGAAAGTGATAAAGACTTTGCAGCTTTCACTAGGCATTTTTAAAAGTTTCTGAAGAAGAAGCAGTGGAGGTCTAATCCATCCACTTCACAGACAAAAGATGACTACTATCAGAACAGGAAGCCATCAAGGAATGACAGAAGAAAGTCCAAGCCAAGGAAAACTACATCCTCAAAGATAGTATGTTATTGTTGCAATAGACAAGGACATGTAGTAGCTGACTGTCCAGAAAGGAGGAAAGATTCAACTAACAAGAAGAAGACTCAGTTTAAGGGCAAAAAGGAAAGGTTCTTTGTTGCTAAGAAGTATAAGAGTCTGACTGATCAGTCTTCTTCAGAAACAGGTTCAGAAGCTGAAGCTTATATTGGATTGTTTGCTGAAGAGGAGGAAGATAAGTTCATGCAGTTAATGAATTCAATTTATGAGCATGAGGACAATCAGTGCAAAGGGCTAATGACATTATCTGAAGGAGACAAAATCCAGGATCAGCCTGTACCAAGTAAGGTACAAAATTGTTCTTCAAGTTCAATTTCTTGTACTGAGTCAGATTCAGATACATCTCCATCAAGTGATGTGAGTGAATCTGAATCTGAAGGAGATATTCATCAGTTAATTGATGAATATAGGGACTTGTTGCAGGCTTTGAAGAAAAGCAAATCCTTGGCCAAGACTCAGGCAAAGAAAATTGCTAGTCTTAAATTGGCTGCTGCTGATTCAGACAAGTTATTTGATCAAAAACTGAATGAAATAGCCAGGCTGAAGAATATTACTGTTATTCAGATGGGAACTATTACATTTATGAATGATCAAATTAGAAATCTGGAGGATAGACTTCAGAAGGAGAGAGATATTATAGCAAGTTTTTCAAAACCAAAATCTGTTCTACCTTTGATAGATGAGTTTGTACCTCATAAGGGTAAAACTGGATTGGGGTTTACAAAACCTGCCTGGACAGTAAAGTCCAAATCTAAGGGCAAAGCCCCAGTACTCAACAAGAAGCCTGCTGTAGATAAAACAGCAAGGGTTGTACCTAAACAAAGGTACAACAGATTTGAGTGCTGGTGTTGTGGCAAGGTAGGCCACTTTGCCATAGATTGTTGGCACAATTCAAGTGTCAAGGAGAGTAGCAAACTGCCCGTTAGAAAAGCTACAGGTAGTTTTGTTAAAAGTCAGACTAACTTGCACCAAGGACCCAAGAATTATTTGGGTTCTAAGGTTAAGTAATCTGTTTTGTAGGTGAGTCCAAGTGGTCATGCCCCTATATGGTACTTGGACAGTGGATGTTCCAGGCACATGACTGGAACTAGGGTATTGCTGAAGGACTATACACCAATCAAGGATTGTCCTAAAGTTACCTTTGGTGGTTCATAAAAATGAATCATCAAAGGTTTTGGTAATATTTCTAGCAACCTAATTACAATTACTCAAGTGGTTTATGTAAAGGGTTTGAAACATAACCTCATTAGCATAAGTCAGCTGAGTGATTTAGGATATGATATCTCATTTGTCAAGGATGGTTGTCATATCAAGAGGTCAAGTGATCAAAGGATCATTCTGACTGGATATAGAAAGAGAAATGTCTATTGTCTAGACATTATGTGTGAGAGCAATGTTTCTCCTATTTGTCTTGTAGCTGATGAGAAAGTCTCACATTGTGTTAAATGGAACAAAAGGCTGGCTCATCTTAACTATAAGACAATTGGCCAACTCTTTAGTAAAGAGTTAGTGAGGAATGGTCCTCAGGTTAAGTGTAGAAAGGATGTGATATGCTCAGCTTGTCAAAAAGGCAAGCAGACCAAATCCACCTTTCATAGCCTTGAGAACAAGGATTCTGTGAGGTGTTTATACCTCTTGCATATGGATCTTTTTGGTCCTATGCCAGTTCACAGCCTAGGTAGGAAGGTCTACACATTTGTGGTTGTAGATGACTACTCAAGGTTTTCCTGGGTGTTCTTCCTTGGACAAAAATCTGAAACACCAAATATCTTATATAGTTTTGTCAAACAAATCCAGAATGAATTGGATAGTACAGTGGTCAAAATCAGAAGTGACCATGGTACTGAATTTCAGTCTGACAGTATGACAAAACTGTGTGAAGAATTTGGAATTTTTTAGGAATTTTCCTCACCAAGAACACCTCAGCAAAGTGGTATTGCTGAAAGGAAAAATAGAACCTTGATAGAGGCTGGTAGAACCCTATTAAGTGACACATCTCTCTCAGAATATTTCTGGCTGAGGCAGTAAACACTGCTTGTCATGTGATCAATAGGGCTACTATCACCAAGAGCCACAAGAAGACCCCCTATGAGATTGTGAAGGGCAGAAAACCAAATCTATCCTATTTCAGGATCTTTGGTTGCAAGTGCTATATCCTTAACAATGGAAAGTCTTATCTAACTAAGTTTGCTGCCAAATCCCAAGAGGGGATCTTTGTTGGGTACATCAACAATAGTAAGGCTTATAGGGTCTACAACTTGATTACTCAAGTTGTAAAAGAGTCTGTTCATGTAGTCTTTGATGAAGCTAGACTCATTAACAATGAATTGCCTAGAAGTGTTTGCAGCTCCACAGGTGTAACTGAGAAGATGGACAAGCTTACTATTGAAGAAGGTTCTACTGCAAGTCAGCAAGTGGAAGATAGTGGTTGCTGTCCAGGGGGAGTACAAGATACACCTGATGCTGAAGAAGACCAAGGGGTGCAGCAAGTTGAAGAGACTGAAGGTGTACAACCTGAAGACAGGCTGCCTCCAGCAAACAGGCATCTAAAGGATCATCCAGCAAATCAAATTATTGGAGATCTCAGACAAGGGGTACAAACAAGGAGCAGGAATCTAAGTTCAGTTCTCTACTCCAGCTTTCTATCCCAAGTAGAGCCAAAGAAATTTTAAGAAGCCATCCTAGACCCTCATTGGATTGAGGTCATGCAAGAGGAGCTGAACCAGTTCAAAAGATGCAAGGTCTGGGAGCTAGTTCCTAAACTAAAAGACCACAATATTATTGGAACTAAGTGGATCTTTAGGAACAAGTTGGATGAAAATGAAGTCATTATAAAGAACAAAGCTAGACTTGTTGCAAAAGGATATAGGCAGGAAGAAGGTATTGATTTTGATCAGACCTTTGCTCCAGTAGCAAGACTGGAAGCAATAAGAATGTTCCTTGCCTATGCAACATTTCAAGGGTTCAAGGTATACCAAATAGATGTTAAGTCAGCTTTTCTGAATGGAAATCTGAAGGAAGAAGTCTATGTTGAGCAGCCATCAGGTTTTGTTGATTCTCTTAAACCTGGTTATGTATATAGACTTAGGAAGGCTTTGTATGGGTTAAAACAAGCCCCTAGGGCTTGGTATGAAACCCTGTCTAGTTTCCTCATTGAGAATAAATTCTCAAGGGGGAAAATAGACAAGACTCTATTCCTTAGGGAATCCAGAGGCAAGATTATCTTAGTCCAAATATATGTAGATGACATAATATTTGGGTCTACAGAAAGTAGTCTATGCAGGAAGTTTGCAAAACTTATGCAAGGACAATTTGAAATGAGCAGTATGGGGGAACTTAAGTTCTTCTTAGGTCTCCAAGTTAGACAGACTGAAGATGGCTTGTCCATATGCCAGTCTAAGTTCACCCTAGAGTTGATAAGGAAGTATAGTATGGAATCATCCACTACCATGAAAACTCCTATGGGGTCAAGCATGTCTCTAAGCAAAGATGATGCATGGAAACCTGTAGATGAAACTTTGTATAGAGGGATAGTTGGCTCCCTACTGTATTTGACTGCTAGTAGACCAGATATCATGTATGTTACATGTGTCTATGCTAGGTACCAAGCTTGCCCTAAAGAATCTCATTTGACAGCAGTCAAAAGAATTTTGAGATATCTTAAGGGCACACCTTATCTAGGCCTTTGGTACCCTAGGAATGGAGATTTTGTACTGACAGGTTATTCAGATGCAGATTTTGCAGGCTGCAAGGAAGATAGGAAGAGTACCACAGGAACCTGTCAATTTCTAGGTGGAAAGCTGGTGTCATGGAGTAGCAAGAAGCAAACCAGTGTGGCTATCTCCACAGCAGAGTCAGAGTATGTTGCTGCAGGAAGTTGCTGTGCACAACTACTATGGATACAACACTAGCTAGAAGATTATGGTATTCAAGTAAGTAGAACACCTTTATTTTGTGATTCTACAAGTGATATTTCTATTGCAAATAATCCTGTCTCCCATAGTAGTACTAAGCACATAGAAATAAAATACCATTTTCTAAGAGAACATGTGGAAAAATGAGATATTTCACTAGAGTATATTAATACAGATAATCAGTTAGCTGATATGTATACTAAGCCCTTAGATGAAACCAAATTCAATAAATTTAAAATTGAATTAGGAATGATAAACTTGGAATAGTTTAAAATCGGCTAAGTAAAATGGTGTCGGCACACAGAGTTGTCTGTGTCGACACATAGAAGTGGTGTCGACATTTTAGAGAAATGATGTCGACACATCTAGGCAGTCAGTGTTGACACTTCGGAGAATTAGTGTCGACACATGAAAAGTAGGTGTCGACACATCCAGGGTGTTGTCGACACTTAGGATTTACACAGAATTAGTCTAGTAGAGTCTCGACTAATCGTCGAGCTAAGATATGTAAGTGTCGACACATATATTCTGTCGACTATGTTGGTGTCGACACATAGTTGTCGAGATATTTGAAGTATGTGTCGACACTTTTCAACAGTTTCGACACATTTCAAGTATTTTGACGCGCCTTTTCACCTTCGATTTTAGAAAGGTATAAATAGGTCCTCACCTTTGTTTGTCGACAGGCTCACCAAAGTTTCGAGACCAAACTTGTGTGTCGACATCTCTCTTCTCTAAATTCAAAATTTCTTCAAACCCTAATGGCGCCCAAGCTAGAGGAGAACATTAATGAAGGATATGAGCTCGTGCGACACGCCTTTGATGACGCGGAACCCGAAATCCAAGGTGTGGTAACCCTAATTGCCGAGACTGGATTAGAGTACCTTGTATCAGAACCAATCAAGATCTGGAAGAAGGAAGTCCTCAAATTCTTGAGTGCAGCAACTCTTGATGTATCTGGACTAAAGATTAAGTCCAGAGTCCATGAGACAAAAGTCAAGGTCACACAGAAAAGTCTAAGAAGGGTACTTCAACTACCAAGAACAAAAGAGGAAGAAGATGTATCTGCTTCTAAGACTAGAGAGGCACAGACATGGTGTGGACTTGATTCCAACCTGAAGATTGGATCAGTGTTCAACAGGAAAGGAATGAACATACAGGGAAATTTTCTATCTGAAATAGTAGGAAAAGTAATACTGAGCAAGCCTGGTGGGCATGATAGAATATCTGCTCACATGTTCAGTCTAATGATAAGGATAATTTTCCAGCTTAAAACTGATTGGTCAGTAGTACTGTTTGATAAGATAAAAGAGAGTATGTAGAAGCCCAATCTGGGTAGAATTCTGAGTTTATACTTAGCAGGCAGTATCCCTGAAGTGATGAACCAAGTTGCAGGTTCAAAGATAAACCATATGAGGAGAATGGATCTTAGGATTATCTCCAGGTGGGATAGAGTATTAACAAAGGAAATGCTCACTCCAGAAAAAGAAACACCCCAGAAGAAGAAGAAGAAGACAGCCATTATGGCACAAGAATCCTCAAGTAGCTCAGAAGAGCATGTAGTGTTTAGTTCTGATGATGAAGAGGGAAGAAATGCCGGACAGTCACCAGCAAGACAAGAAGATGCACAGAGGCAGGGGGAGCTACCATCAGCTAGCCCTATTCACCTGGATCAACTCCAGGGGGAGCCTCTACATGTGGATGAGCCAACTCAATTAGAGAGTGAAAGGGCTTCCCAAACCATTCTAGATGTAATTACTGAAGTTAATCAATTAAATTTTCCTCTTGAGGATGAAGTTTTGACTGATTCATTACCTGATGTTAATCAGCAAACACAGATACATAGTCAACCCTAGGATGTGGTCATGAAGGACACATCTATTGCTGATAAAGAAGTATCAGTTGCTCCTGATATTAGAGATTCTCCTGTACATCCTCAACATGAGTTCACTCTGGAAGAGCTGTTCCCAGATTTGTTACAGACTAACTTTGAGGGAGAGAAAGCTGTTGTTGAGGGGGAGAAAGTCCATCTTGAGGGGGAGCAGGTAGATCTTCAGGGGGAGCAGGTTAGGTCTCAAGAGGAGACATCAAGAAAAGAGCCTGAGGAGCAAAGGAATGCTGAGGAGCTACCTAGGACTGAAAAGGATTTACATCCTAGTCCTAAAGATAGAGTAGATATTGCTAGCACTTCTGCTTCAGAGGATGAAGAGGCTGTTAGGGCCAAGAAAAGGAAATTTCAGGTCTTTAAAAGGAGAAGCCAGACCTATAAGAAAGCACTGCAGATAATTGCTCCACAACCTGCCCCAACTACTGATTATAGTTCTCTGTTGGTGGCATTGTAAATAAAGCTAGATGAGCAAAGGAAGGCAATGGAAACTTATATGGATGAGCACCATAAGGAGCTACAATTTTCCTTAGCTCAAGACATAAAATCCATAAGATTTGAAGTGAATCAACATAAGAAGGAAATGCCTGAATGTTTCCATAAAGGAGGAAATGCAGTGGTCTATTTGGCTACTCGTCAAGAGAAAATAAAAACACAAGTGGATGACATGACAGTAAAACAAGGATATGTGTTGGAGAATCAGATTAGAATGAATGATAATCTGACTGCTTCCCATAATGCCATTGTCACTGTAATAAAAACTCTAGCTACTGCACAGCCTGCAGTAAGTGCTGCTGCCAAGGCTGCATTTGATAAGCAACTACAAGAGAGCATCACTGCTGTTAAAACTGCCATTGAAGACTCTCAAAAGGCAATTACTGACAAGCTCCAAAGGTTAAAACCTTTTTATAAGGATGGAGTTAACTATTTGAATGCTCAGATAAGATTCCAAAAGGATGATCTTAGAGATCATAGAGAAAGAGAAGTCATAAAGGGGGATTGGGTGTTAGTTAAAGCAGGCTCTGATCATGCCAAATGGATTTCAAACTCCATCAGAGCTACCCTTGGATATCCACCTTTATGTGATGATGATAATATGGCAGAGTTTGGCATCAATCCTGCATACTTTGGAGGAGAGCAAGCTGAAGTGGCTCAAGTGATATACCCTCCTGCTGATTTTGACATGATACATCAGGAGGTACATTCTATGTATAGTCCTCCTGAGGGTAATCAGAATGTTATTCTTGAAAACGTTGTACATCCTGTGCCATAGGCAATCTTAAAAGAGCAAGAGGCATTACTGAAAGAACAAGAGGCCCAATTATCTAAGAAAAGGTTTAGAGAGCAAGCTGAATTAAGGCCAGATTTTGAACAATGGAGCCCCACATCCAAGAATATCATATTGACTGCTTGGAAGGCTGCTAAGGACAATTTCCTGGATAGACGCAAATGGTATTCTGACCAGGAATGGAGAAAGCATGAGAATAGGCAAGAGGTCATTGTACAATACAGAAGAAAGACTAAACTGGGAAAGCTATCTCCTAATGCACAGGAGCCTAGCAAGTATTTCCCTAAGCCATATCACTATTTTGAAAGGCAGAAGATAAAGGCTGAAGAGCTGAAAAAGACAGATCTTAAAGGGAAGAAGCCTGCTGATGACAATGATGCTCCAGTCCAAGTAAAGATTCAATCTGGAAAGGGGATTGTTATCAAGGAACCTGAGCAGCCATAGGATAGAAATTTTCTTAAGTTTACAAATTGTAATCATTTACATTTAACTCTATGTAAACTATTGATTAATGAAAATGTTTGAAGTTGTAAGAACAATGTTATATGTTCAATCTATTACATTACTGTTATGAGATAAGTATTTATACATGTTCTGTTTATACATGTTTAGTACTTACCCTGTCATTTAATATTGTTATACATCATATTGAGTATTTGTTATGTATGGTGTATATCATTGACTAAGGGTTATGACTTCTCCAAATAGGGGGAGATTGTTGGGTACATTGGAAAATATGTACCTGATTTGAAGAAGCCTCACCCTACTCAATGATATACATCAAGGTGTATTTGATGTGCTTTGAGTTTATGTGTGCAGGTTAAGTAATTGCAGGGAAAGCATAAAATATTCTAAGTCCATGTGTCGACACCTAAAAGAATAGTGTCGACACTTAAGAAGGCTAGTGTCGACACCCAGAGAAGCTGGGTCGACACTTGGAGTAATTGTGTTGACACTAGAGAGGCAGAGTCGACACTAGAAGCAAAGTGTCGACACATACAGACAGTGTCGACACATAGTGAAGAATTGTCTACATAATCAGTGTCGACACTTAGAAGCAGTGTCGACACCCAGAGGAACTTTGTCGACATCAAAAGTGTCGACACCAGGAGGCTGTGTCGACACTCAGCAAACTTCAGCAAAGTTCAAGTACAAGTGTCGACACTAGGAGTTTGTGTCGACACTCAGCAAACTTCAACAAAGTTCAAGTACAAGTGTCGACACTAGGAGGCTGTGTCGACACTCAGCAAACTTCAATAAAGTTCAAGTACAAGTGTCGACACTAGGAGGCTGTGTTGACAATCACAAAGTTTCAACACATGAAGAATGTGTCGACATAAAGGAGATGTGTCGACACTCAGCAAAGTTCAACACAAGAAGGCTTGTGTCGACAAAAAGAAGTTGTGTCGACAAACAGCAAAAATCAACTAAGTATTGAAGAAGAAGTACTTGTGTCGACACACTCAATCAGTGTTGACACATTCAACAGAAGGCTTGTGTCGACACACAGAATCAGTGTCGACACATTCTGAAGAAGCTGTGTCGAGAAGCAGTTACAACAACACAAGGAGTTGTGTCGACACCATCAAGGCTAGTGTCGAAACTTAGTCGACTTGTGTCGACACTTAGTCTCTTTGTGTCAACACATAAAGACTATCTGTCTCGACACTTTCAGACAGTGACAGAGATTTCAAGAAGTGACTGGATGACTTGACAGCAGCCATTTCAACCGGTCAACTGCAACTGTCAGAGCCGTCAGAAAGTTATTAGAAACCAGATCAGCTGGTTACCTTGGAGGAAGTCTATTTAAAGACCTTTCTCCTTCAACAGATAAGCAATCAATGAATTGAAAGACAACACAACAAAGAAGAAGACCTTCAAGAGAAGATTTAAGAAGTTGGAGAGAGAGAGCTCCTTCTAAGAAGAACATCTGTTGAACCAGGATGTTAAGTAAGTTTCAGATTGAGATCTGATTCACAAGGCAGCAGTTGATTGAAGATCATCTGCATAGAGATACAACCCTACTGTGTTCTAATTCAAGAAGCTTTGAAGAAAGCCAAGTGAGGTTGATCTTTGCAAAGTTCTTTCAAGAACTCATCAAGAAGCCAGTCAACTCATCTCTCTCTTTCTGAGTTGTGGTTAAACACTTTGTAAAACTTTATTTTCTGTAGGATCCTAAGGGATCTGAGCTGTAAGCCTATTTTATAAAGGCTGAGTGTAGAAGTCTGTGTGCTCTGAGTGTAGGTCTTGTTGAAGACTAAGGTAGGGCCTTGGGCCTGAGTTGTAGGAGACTTTGTTCTCTGAGTGTAAGTCTTGGTGAAGACTGAGTGGTAGGGCTTTTGTGCCTGAGTTGTAGGAGTGGGATCACTCTGAGTTGTACGAACCTGTTTGGGGTTCTGAGTTGTAAGATTTGAGGATCTGAGAAGAAGTGGAGAAATTAGGCCGAATCTAGTACACTACTAGATAGGCTAAGGGGGAAAGTGGATGTACCCAGACCTTGGGGAACCACTATAAAATCTGTGTGTACTCTGTGTGTGATTAATTTTGTGATTGCTGTGTTATCTATGCTGAATTGCAATAAAGAATTGCAAATACATGACTTCTAATTCAGTGTTTCTGCCTGTAAGTTTAAAATGATTAAGTTCACCTATTCATCCCCTGTAGGTGATTAGGTACTATTTCTTTCAACCTTGAAGGTATCTGACTTAGATCTCAGAAAGGATACCCAAGTGAACCTGGAGAAGTCATCCACAATAACTAAGGTGTAAGATTTCCCTCCTAGGCTTTGTACAGCAATGGGTCGAAAGAGATCCATATGTAGCAAATACAAAATCCTAGGTGAATCATATTTATTTATATATTTAAAACTAGATTTAGTTTGCTTGCCTAGTTGACAAGCCCTGCAGAGACCTTCCTTCTTGTAGGGACCAGAAGGTAGACCTCTAACAAGGTTGTCTTTAGATAGCCTAGCAATGTTTTTCATATTAACATGACCTAGTCTTTTATGACGTTACTAATTAAGTTAAGTAAGCAGATAACATAATTAACAGATAGAAAATCAACTAAATATATGTTGCCTTGTCGGTTTCCAATTAAAACAGTTTGATTTTCCTTATTAGAAATAATACAAGAAGATGAGTTAAAGTGTACCTGATAACCTTCATCACATAACTGACTTATGGAGATGAGGTTATGCTTGAGTCCTCTGACATAAGTTACTTTCTTGAAAGTAACAGGTCCAATCTTCACTTCTCCAAAACCTTCTGACTGGCCTCATTTGGAATCCCCAAAGATAACCTTGGGCCCCAACTTGGACTTATAGTTGGATAGATTGTCCTTGCTGTCAGTCATGTGTTTGGAGCACCCACTGTCCAAGTACCATGTTTGATTATTTGCTGGAAAGCTATTCACCTGCAATGAAGGAAGTTAAATGTTCTTGACCCAGGTTACCTTGGGTCCTTTGTTTTCCTGGTATGAAAAGCTGGAAATAACAGAATATTCTGGTTGAGATTTATATCCTAGAGGGTGATATCTCCTAGGTGGTATGACCCAATCAGCTAGTGGATTAAATGCTTTCCTTGAATTATTTGAGTTGCTGTTATAGTTGAAATATTGGTTAAGTCTTTTTGGGTTCGACGAATTTCTGTGAGTTCGTCGGCCAGAGTTCGACAAATTGGGTTGAGATCGTCGATCTCTGCCCAGAGGATGAATGTATTCATTTTCTGTTCCCCACATTCATCGACCTCTGCTCGACGAACCATACAGAGTTCGTCGATCGCAGTTAGACGAATAATTATAGCTATAATTTTTGTTCAGAGTTCGTCGATCTGGGCTCGACGAACTGACTACATTTCGTCGATCTAAGTTCGACGAATTCTGCAGAACCTTGTTTTTTTACTTAAGGTTTTCTGATTTTTGGTTTACTGACCTATTGATATGGGAATATTTTCCATTATTTGTTTATTATTTAATTTTTCTTTCCCCTTAGCAGAGACAAATTTTATTGGGGTTGTCAAAATATTTTTCTTGAGGATGGGGGGCAAACTTGATGAAGCACCCAAGCCTAGCTTGCCATTGAGTCTGGCATTTACAGTGCTTGTGATGTCCATCAGCTTGAGGCTTCTTCCATTAAGAGTTTCCTCAAGTTGTTTAGCCTCACAAAGCTCAGTCTTTAACATTATTATTTGTTTATTAGCTAAACACAGTTCATCTTTTAATCTATTATTTTCAGAGTTTACGATTTCTAAAATTCCTAGTTTCTCCCTAAGAGTTTTAATCTCCTTTTCTAAATTAATCAAATCTATACACATTGTTTTAAATTCAAATTTAAAGGAATCAAAACTGTAATCAAAAGAAGACAATACCTTGTCAGCTTCAGAATCTGAAACTGCTTTATTGTCTGAGTCCTTTCTTCTAAATGGCTCCTGGAAGTATCAATTGCCATGAGGCAAACCTCCTTGGCCCTTGCCTCTTCCTCATCTTCACTGGAGCTAGAAGATGTTGATTCTTCTTCAGTCTCACTCCAGGTTTCAGCCACAAAACCCTTCTCCTTCTTCTTGTATTTTCTGGAAGAGGGTCTGCTGTTATGCTGTTTCCTGGTATATTTCTCTCTTCTCTTGTCTTTCTTCTGATTCTCTGGACACTCAGAGATGAAGTGCCCAGGCTTCCTACATCCAAAACACACAACTTCTTTGGTTGGTATCTTATCATATATAGGCTTGTCATCCTGCCTTGATGACTTCCTCCTGAAATCGTTTCTTGCCATTTTGTAGAATCTTTTGGAAAATAAACTCATCAGTTCTTCATTTGTTGAGGGAGTCTCTATCTCATCAGCAGCTTTGAATTCTATGCTTTGTTCTTTTCTAGCTGGAGGAGGTGTTCTTTGCTCAGCTGCCTCCCTGGACTTGATCAGGTGTTCATAGGACTTTAGTTTGCCTAATAGAGATTCAGTGGATATCTCATTTAGGCTTCTGGCCTCCTTGATGGGACAGATCCTTGAATCCCATGAGCTTGGGAAGCACATAAGGATCTTGTCATTTACTTCAGTCAAGGAGATTTCTTTATCTAAGGTCCTTAGCTCACTAATGATGGAGCTAAGCCTGTTGTACATCACTTCAACTATTTCTGCTTCATCCTTTTTGAAGTTTTCATATTGTGTGATGAGGTTTGATCTTCTATCTTTTCTTTCATCTGCTGATCCAGCCACCATTTGGTTTAGGGAATCCCAGATGGCTTTGGCTGAAGTTCATTCAATAACCTTTTGGAAGATCTCATCTGACATAGTCTGTGCCAGTATGTTCATTGCCTTGGCATCAGCAATCTTTGCTTTCTTCTGGGCCTCAGTCCACTCAGGTGGTGGAACTGCAGTTGTACTTGAAGTTGTTGCTGTAGAGGTAGAAGGTTGTGGGGGACCTGTCAAGATAGAGTTGTAGATATCTTCATCAATAGAATTCATGTACAATTTGATTCTTGTCTGTAAACTGGAGGTCTGGTTCTTGCATAGTCCTTGTTCTGTGCCATAGCTATGTATATAAATCTTAATGGAAATAAAAAAATAAAATTTAGATCTAACAAATGATATTTGGTTCAAGGGTTAGCTTGTACAACCAAAGGAACCCCCTCTGATACCAATTGAAAGTGAGCTGTTAGATCAGGAATACTCTAGAGGGGGGCGGGGTGAATAGAGTATTCAAGGTTTATAAAATTTTCTTCTAATTTAATCTAGTGTAGGAACAAAATAAAACAGCAATCCTAACAAACAGCAACAACACAAAAAATAAAAGAAAAGAGCAATCCAGACAACATAAGAATTTATAGTGGTTCCCTTAAACTTGGGTACATCCACTCTTCTACCACCGTGGTAGGAATCCACTCAGATTTTTGATCAGGTGCCTGACACCAATGAGCTTTTGATCAGGTACTCAAAAACCATACCTCAAGTCTTTTGGAAGGAGACTTGTGAACCAGAATAATTTTGAAGGAAATTAAAACCTTGTACAGTGATGGGGATGAGAGAGTGATGAAAGTCTTCTTTTCTCAATCACAATGAGAAAACTATGTGGATTTAGTGATGTAGTCAAAGCTCCCTCTGAGATGTAAAAGGGTTCAGGATGGGAAGCTTTGCACAGGGTAAGTAGTCCTTCAATCTGCAGCCTTGACTAGAGAAATCTCCAGGAACTTCTTTGACAGATGGATTTCCTTTTGTCCTTTGAAGTGTCCTGCAGAGATGAAGAAGGAAGACTCTTGATATTTGATTGATTGTTCTTCTTCTTCAGAAGTGACTGATGTTCTGGTCTAGGGCTTATTCTGTATCAAAAATCTTGTGTAAGAAAATGAGAGCAGACTGATTGTGTTTTTCTGTGTGTCTGTCTCTCATGTTCTTCTGTATTCTATCTATCTCTTTGCCTGACTTTTGGAAGAAGAGAGAAAATCTCTTTTTGTATTTCCTGTCAATAATGGCCTTTTGAAATTTTGAAATCTTCTGCAATCAATGCTGACGACCTTGAGAATAAACGACATTGAATTATTCCCCAACTGTCCCATGGAAAAATGGCAGTCAATAATCCTGGATAATACCATAATCAATATACTTCTAACGGTTATATTCAGAGAATATTTGAGCATTAATTACTCAGGAATTATTGTAGTAGAGTGGGGGCAGAAGGATGGAAAAATGACTAAGTCTGGATTCGTCGAACTGATAGCAGAAATCGTCGAGCTGAGTCCACAATTTGTCGAGCTGAGTTGCTGAGTTTGTCGACCAGATGACTTCTGTTCGTGGAGCTGAGTTCCAAGATCGTCGAGCTAAAGCAGAAAACTACATTATCCAGACTTGCTTATTCTGTGTCTCAAGTTCGTCGAGCTGAGATTGTAACTTCGTCGACTGGAGATGAGTCTGGACTTGGAATAATTTCAGATGCTTCTGGATGAAAGTGTTGAGGTGAAGTATCCAGAATTTGTCGACCTAAGAATTGGTTTCGTCGAGCTGAGGACCACTTAACCGCTGCTGGATAACTCTAGCTATTGTGGTCACAGTTCGTCGAGCTGAGAATCAAGTTCGTCGACCAAAGTCTAACTCTGGACTTAGAATAAAGAGATGTTTTCTGATCTTGAAGTGTTGAAGTATAGTGTCCAAAGTTCGTCGACCTGAGTACTAAGTTTGTCGAGCTCAGCTCAGAGAATTTACTCTGAGATCGTCGAGTTGAGAATGAGTATCGTCGACCTAAGTTCGACGAACGTCGAACTCATTTTACTTGGTCTCTGGAAAAACTCTAAGTCTTGAGTCTCTGGCAGTCTAATGATGGCTGATCCATGTGGTGTTTCTACTGACGACTTGGCCTAGACTCTAGGACACAACCATGACCCTGGCTATACATTGTGGGTCATTTGATCCTAAGTTAGTGAACCTAGCCCAAATCTTACTAGGGATCCAACACGCTGCTTCATCGAACTCAAGTAAAATTCGTCGAACGCTAGCGCTGATTTATCGAGCTGAGCTAATTTTGTTTAACGCTAAAGGCGTCGAGCGCTAATTCATCGAACTCAGGAAATTCGTCGAACGCTAGCACCGATTCGTCGAACTGGGCTAAAATTCATCGAACACTATTTAACTTAGAAAAAAACGTTGCCTTGGGTGAATTTTCGGTCGCTGCTGAGCCGAATTTTCGGGAATTGCGCCAAATCGACTTAAATGGGCTGTGTTATTTCAACATGACTCATTTAAAGCAATATTAGGCGGTCCAATGTCAGACCGACACGTGGCAAAATGTTTAACTGTAATTCCTCATTATAAAAGGAACATGCAGAAAACCCTAGCCATCTTATTTTACTAGTTGTTGAGCAGTTGTCGTTATCGAGCCTGACGGAACAGAGGAGCCGCCGGAGTTCTGGAAGGAAATCCTCTTTCTTCCTCTCTTTCCCATGAAGAACGAACACCAACAAGGGAGAAGAATATGCCTCAAAGAAGGGTGACAAGATCCATGGCTGGAAACCTCGGAACTGTCGGAAATGAGGTGAACTTCCTACCCTCTCCCTTGGTGCTAGATCTCTAGTTATTCCTAGGAGAGATATCGGCTCAAAAGAGTCTATATTCGTGAGGAGAAGTCTTTCTTAGGAGAAGTCCATGCTAGGGCTTGTTCCCTAGAGATAAGATGTCTTCGACCACTCCTTCCTTCCATGAGAAGATAGGGACTTGGTTTCGTGAAGAAAGTTGGCCTTGAGGGTGAACAAGGGAGGAGGAATTATGGATGTGATTTGGGAAGTTTGGTTGGGGGAAGATGACGAACCGACGATGTTCGTTCTGCTTTAAGATGCAACAAAAATCTGCTTTCTATGCGCAACAATCTTCAAGATCATTTTCGGACATGGTGCGGCCAGATCTCGGCTTTCGACTAAATACGAATGTCGTTGCCCTTGAAAATACCTTTCCAACGAGGGGTTACATGCCTTCACTGGATTTCTGTAGCCTCGGAAATCACCATTGAAGTTTTTGTACAATAATCTTTCCTGCACCAATAATGTTGAATTGGCTTTGAATTTGGTAGGGAGAGACTGTAGTACAACAACGTCAATGTTTTAGTAAATTTAGCCTGTATGTATTTGTGATAAAATATTTTAAAGGCAATTGTTGGATAGATCCTTAACGAAGGGTAGTGGACGAATGACTTGACAGGTTGAGATAGTAGGAATGGTTTGAATATGTGAATCAATAAGGACGCGTTGGACAATGGTAATGCATTAAATAATGATGAGTTTGGCTTGAAGATGCTGAGCATCATTGGTAGTGATTATTATGAACAAATGGTCGTTTGCATTTAGTTGATTGATCCATATGTGAACGAATTGTTTGAACTTGGTAAAAGAATTATAATCAGTGATGCTAAAGTTACGTGACCATAGTCTATATGTAATCATGTTGACCAAATGGTTGGTGAATATGTGATGTACCTTTATATTGATGATGAACCCTTAAGCGCCTTGGGGAACGAGATTGTGAAAGGGTGTAAGTGCGGGTGTTTGACCGCACTGGGTTGGTAATGACGAAAAGAGACATATGTGGATGGTTGGCCTTGGTCCTCTTGTGGTTTATCCACAGAGGCACCTTTCGTACCACGATGATGTGAAATTACATGCAGTGTTAGTCGACACGTGGTGTTGTAATCCTGGGTTAAGGATAGTGTGGCAGGTCTACGGGCTCGCAAATCATCACACCAATGGGAGTTGACATCTAGACTTGCACGGTTGAGCCTTGGTCCTCGATGCTCACTTCCCGAGGCACCCTTCGTCCTAGTGGATGGTTGACATTAGTCCTTTGGTGATTTGTTCACAGAGGTACATTCCGTGCCACAATGATAGGCCAGTTGGGCTGGGCTCTTAGTGCACATCTACCCGAGAGCCCTTCTGAGCCATAATACGCATGTGAGCTCCGCTGTTGTGTTCTTAGCATTGAGGCGTACAGAGGCCTAGGCTTGGTAGTGTGGATGCCCGCCTAGTAGTGGAGAAGCCCGCTCCACTGTCACCGCCTGGCCACAACGATTGATGCCTGAGAGCTTAGCTACCTACTCGAAAAGTGGGAACTATAAGTCTATGTCGACATAGCAGTTGTGTAACGCCCCGAAAGTTGTGTGCGAGTCGGTCGCGAAAAAAGAGTTTTTGGTGCCTGTAGGGGTACACGGCCTAGGACACGGGCGTGTCCAAGGCCGAGTCTGGCTGGTGATTTTTGGCCGTTTCCAACCCGAGAAGGACACGGCCAGGAACACGGCCGGATGACACGGGCCTGTCATCCGACACGTGCGTGTGCCAACCCGTGTCCCTACCCGTGTCCTGATGGGTCGTGTCCGTTGCCGTGGCGGTTATGCGTGACACGCCCACGAACACGGGCGTGTCGAGGAACCCGACACGGGCGTGTCAGGCCAGACACGGGCGTGTCTTGGCCCGTGTGCGTTTCTCAGTTCGACGATCGTGCCTGGATCGAGGCACACGGCCATGGACACGGCCGTGTGCCAAGCCGTGTGCGGCCCAGGTCTGGGGAATTTTGTGCAGATCCGAGCCGTTCGTTTCCTTTAATCTAGATCCGACGGCCCAGATGAAATTCTGCTCTGTTAAGGCCGGGAATAGGGGGTTATTTCCTCATTTTCTCTCCAAAGTTCTCCTTTTCCCAAAGTGAGAGAGAAGAGGAAGAAGAAGGAGGTTTCCGGCCGCCGGCGGAGCATCGGAGCACCGTTTCGAAATCGGAGAGCGGATCCGTGGAGGGAAGGTCATTGCGAAGAGTTCTAACCGCGTAGTTTTTCCATGGCGCCAAAACGGACTACAAGGGTAACGATTCTCAACTTGAGCGCTTGAAGCTCTTTCTTTTTGCATAGGGAATCCCGCTCCCGCGAGTATGCGGTGAGTGCGTGGTGTTCCTTGGGGTTGACGGGAATAGTCCCCCTTGTGTTGCATATAGAGCCCGGAACCGTAAGTATGGGCATAGGCATAGTGTGTGAAGCCTACCCGGACGTGTTTTGTCTGGATCGGTGATGTTGCATTTGATGTGGTTTTGCCAGAGAAGACTCCGTGCTTTGGATTTTTCGGGTTTCTACGCGGTAGATTGCAGTAGGTATCCTTGGAGGTTAGCTTCAAGGCGCACCCGGAAAATTGAGCGGAAACGTGTTCTGCTAACTTGGCGGTCTGGGAACCGGCCTTGATCATAACTGGGTTATGAGATTGTTTTGGAAAATTTGGGATCCGAGAGAAGCTTGGCCCGCGCAAAGGACTTAAATTGGACATGCGGCGTGAGCAACGGGCAAGTGGAATTGGACCTATGCTATGTGGTTCGGTGCGAGAGACCCGAAGACGGGGACTGGTCGTTGGCATAGTTGGAGCCTTAGACGGTGGTCAGAATGGCTAAATGCTCACATGTTGTTGCCATCCTGGGGATGGTGGTGAATGCACTGATTTGTCAGGGTTCACCATGAATGTGCTCTGAGTGCACGGGGTGTTTGGCCGTGCGAGCCTACACCTGTGGCGAATTATAATTGCGATATATATATTGTTGGGCTAATGTTTTGCAGGGAAAGAGCACCGCCGTCCCGAGTAAGGGGCGGAGTCGTTATAATTTGGTCGGCTTTTAGCTGACCGTTGCTTTATTTGCCACCATGCGGTGGTATGTGCTTGCAGGTGCTGCGGAGCCGAGCGCCAAATAGCGGGCTGGAGCCCATGTTGCTGTGCTGGCCCTAGAAGGCCGTAGAATAGTTGTTTTTACATTTCTCATGTGTGGCCGGCCTGCGAGCCGATGTATGTAAGGCATGTTATATTTATGAACATTTGTAAGGCCATAAGGCCATGTACCTGTTTCAGTGTATTTGGGGTTTCGTTCTTGTAGTTGTAAATGTGGACATTCATATTTGATGGATTTAAGTTTGGGTTCTTCAACTTTAAAAACTTCCGTTAGAATGCTCTGTGGTTAGGACGAGTAGTCTTAATTGGTTGGTTTGATTATTCATTTAGTAACCCTTCCGACTGTCTGTGGTATATGGCGTCGGGTTCCAGCTGGACCTTCTGTTATATGCCATGCGACAGATGGGGGTGTTACAATTTGGTATCAGACTTCTGGTTACGGTCAAGCTTAAATGAATTCGTGGGCGAATTCTTTTAAGGGGTGGTGAGCACATGTGTGCGTCATCGTTATAACATTAAAAAGAACCCATGAATGTCCACTTAGGAATGAAAAATACTCGTGGTTGAGGAACCTCCGCGTTCCTATAATTGCTTTTTGCAATTTTGTTTGGTCACTTATTGGTGTTTTGTACGACTATAGGTGACCGGGAGTGGCGTAGAGCCGACAGAACATCTGGTTTCTGAGGATTATAGTGCACCCAGTGGCGCGCTTGAGACCCCTCTTTCGTTAGAAACCATAAGAAGGATCGTTGAAGTGGTGCTCGCTATGACTAGTGCACAGCAGGGAAGCAATGTGCAACCTTTTGTCCCCGAGATGACTTCAATGCTGGGTGGTGTGTTGGATCAAATGACATTTAGGAGGCCATCAGGTCAGCCGTTGAATATGTGCTTGGTGCAGGGTACGCACTCAGTTGATGAGTATTTGCAGGCATTCCTTTTGATAAGCCGCTACACATGCTTTGAGTTGGAGAACAAGAGGTCTATAGTCGATAGATTCTATAGTGGTCTACGTGACGAACTGCGAATTCTACTTCTAGGACCAAAACTAATGGGATTCCGAGCCTTGGTAGAGTCGGCCAGATCTTTGGAAGTGGAAATGGGAAAAATTCACCAGATACCAGTGAGTAGGGTATCAAACTCTGCAATTCCTATGAGGGGTGCATCTCGCAAAATGCTGAAGAAGAAGGTTAGATCATCGACTAGCAAGGTTGCTTACAACTGTCATACTTGTGGAAAGAAAGGACACTTTGCCCGAGAATGTTGGGATGGTGCTCAGAAGATTAAGGAAGCTAGGTCAGGAGCAGGTGAGGACTCTGGTACTAAGAAACCACAGTTCAAAGGGCCAAGTTCAAAGTCCGATGTCCGCAGTTGGAATAAGAAGCTGAAGACTTCGAACTCAGCCCCTTCTTCTGGTGCGTCAGGAGCAACTACAAGTCGAGTCCCAAGAGCTTGCTATATCTGCGGAAAAGTGGGACATTTTGCACGTGAGTGTTGGAGTGGACGTGCAAAGTCCGAAAGGAAGTCTGAAGAGTACAAGCTTGGTCAGCAAGAGGACAGAAAGCAAGCAGACGTGGTGACAGGTAAGGTTTAAAATTCTAGCATTTAGCTTTAGACACTTGTGGTCTTTGTGCATGTTAGCCTAGAACCGCTTGTGCTAAGCGTTGTTCTGAATTTCATTTATCCGGCGGGAGCACCGTTCGTTAAAGGGGGCTTTGTGTCTCTGTTTGCCCAAAGGAATTGTATTACGTGTCGGAATATATCTTCCGATGGCAAAAGTCTTAATGGATGTGTTGTTGACTAGTAGTACTCGATGCGCGCAGATAGAATCTGTTGCGTTTAGGTATGGATTGTGAGTCGAAAGTTTAATTTGCAGACGTTGTTTCTACCGCTAGGAGAGTTCAACGTGATCTTTAGTATGGTCAGGCTCTCGGAGCAGCAGACATACGTTGATCGAAGTTGCTAGTGGGTCAGTTGAGAGCTAGTCATGAGGTGACTTTCGCAGGCATGAAGGGGTCGGGTACGATTTTGATGTCAGCCCTTCAGGTGTTCAAGGCAGTTCGGTCTGGGGAAGAACTGTATGTCACTCTAGTGTAGACTTCGACGCCTAAACCTAGTTTGGGCAACATCCCAGTTGTGTCCGAGTATCCTGATGTGTTTCCGGATGATCTCCCAGGAGCCCCTCCTCAGCGAGAGACAGACTTTACTATAGAGTTGGTATAGGGTGCCAAACCGGTGTCACGCTCCCCCTATCGGATAGCCCCAAGAGAAATGGCAGAGTTGAAGGTGCAACTGCAAGAGTTGCTAGAGCAAGGTTATGTGCGTCCAAGTTCGTCGCCTTGGAGTGCACCAGTTCTCTTTGTTAAGAAGAAAGATGGGAGCTTGCGGCTTTGTATCGATTATCGGGAACTGAACAAACTTACGGAGAAGAACAAATATCCAATCCCGAGGATTGACGATCTATTTGATCAGTTGGTTGGATCAACTGTATATTCGAAGTTAGATTTGAAGTCTGGTTACTATCAGTTGAGGATAAGGGAGAGCGACATCCCAAAGACAGCATTCAGTACGCGGTTTGGGCGTTACGAGTTCATAGTCATGCCGTTTGGGTTGACGAATGCGCCATCCGTGTTTATGGATCTGATGAATAGGACGTTCAGAGAATACTTGGATCAGTTTGTGATAGTATTTATCGATGATATCCTGGTGTATTCGCGGTGCGAGGAGGATCACTACAAGCATTTACACATGGTGTTGGAGACATTGAGGAAAAGTCAGTTGTATGCAAAGTTCTCCAAGTGTGAATTCTGGTTATCCTTGATAGCGTTCCTTGGTCATGTTGTCAGTGGAGAAGGAATAGCTGTGGATCCGGCGAAGATAGTGGCGATACGGGAGTGGCCTACTTTGACTACAGTGGCATAGGTCCGGAGTTTTCTAGGGCTTGCTGGCTACTACAGGCGCTTCATAGAGAACTTCTCACGGATAGCACTACCACTCACGACGTTGACAAGAAAGGATCAGAAGTTTGTGTGGTCTTCGGAGTGCGAACAGGCATTTGTAGAGTTGATGAGGCGGTTAACCACGGCGCCTATTTTATGTTCGCCAAGTGGAACCGAAGGGTTCGAGATCTATAGTGATGCTTCGGGCATTGGTTTGGGTTGTGTTCTGCTACAGCATGGGAGAGTGATAGCATATGGTTCGCGACAACTGAAGGTTCACGAGAGGAATTATCCGGTCCACGACTTAGAGTTGGCGACCGTGATTTTTGCTCTAAAGCTTTGGAGGCACTATCTGTACGGTGTGAAGGTGGATATTTACACCGATCATAAAAGTTTGAAGTACCTATTGGACCAAAAGGATTTGAACATGAGGCAGAGGAGGTGGATGGAGTTCTCAGGGGACTACACCTTCAAGATACACTATGTGCCTGGGAAGGGAAATGCAGTGGCGGATGCGTTGAGTCGTAAGATTCCCGCACAAGCCAACTGGTTATCAGTGCATGATAAGAGATTGGTCCAAGAGTTGGAGGCATTTGAGATATCTTGCGTTGACAAGCAGTCTAGTGCTGAGGCGAAACTGTTTTGGACAGAGGTGCAGTGTGACCTAGCGGATAGAGTTCGGCTCGCTTTGGTTCAGGATAGCAGCATGAAGCAAATCTTAGATGGATCTTTGGATGGGTCAAATTCCCAGGTTGTGGTTGAAGATGGGTTGCTAAGGAAGGACGGTCGTCTATGCGTTCCTAGTGCGGATAATATTCGGGAGGAGTTGATGTATGAGGCTCATCATACCAAGTACTCAATCCACCCGGGAAGCACGAAGATGTATAGAGACATGAAGAAATTATTCTGGTGGCCGGGTTTGAAGAAGGATGTGGCGCTTTATGTGACCAAGTGCCGTACTTGTGCATTGGTGAAAGCGGAATGCCAGAAGCCCGGAGGTTTCTTGAAATCCCTTCCTATCCCAGAATGGAAGTTCGACGATATATCTATGGATTTTTTGCACGGTTTGCCGAAGTCACAGAAGGGAAACGACGCAATTTGGGTGGTTGTAGACAAGATTGACAAAGGTGTCGCACTTTGTCCCAATGAGGAAGGAAGATCGAGTAGAAAAGTTAGCCAAACTCTACGTGGATAATATTGTACGAATGCACGGTGTGCCTCGAAGTATTGTTAGTGATCGAGATGGACGCTTCACGTCAAATGACTGGAGGTTGGTGCATGGTCTGTTGGGTACTAAGCTAAAATTCAGCACAACCTTTCACCCGCAGACAGATGGCCAAACCGAGAGAGTCAACAAGACTATGGAGGAAATGCTTCGCATGTGCGTCCTAGATTTCGGGAAGAATTGGGAGGATCACTTGTACATGGTGGAGTTTGCTTACAACAACAGCTTTCAGGCAAGTATTGGAATGGCGCCTTTCGAAGCCTTGTACGGAAGGAAGTGTTGCACGCCGTTGTCTTGGTTGGAGGCAGGCGAATCAAAGTTGTATAAACGTCAAGCGGTGGAAGATGCCACTTCAATGATACGGACAATTCAAGAAAGGCTGAAGATTGCTCAGGATAGACAGTCAAAGTATTACAATGCCAAACATGGA
Source organism: Platanthera guangdongensis (assembly GCA_039583875.1). Taxonomy (NCBI): domain Eukaryota; kingdom Viridiplantae; phylum Streptophyta; class Magnoliopsida; order Asparagales; family Orchidaceae; genus Platanthera; species Platanthera guangdongensis. The sequence continues at coordinate 43,898,461 of CM077163.1, read as the reverse complement.
AATGTGGAGTTCAACGTTGGCGACATGGTATATTTAAAGATCAAGCCGTTCAAGGGTGTATCGCGGGTTCGGCGCTTGAAGAAGCTGAGTCCGAGATACCTTGGACCATTTGAAATCCTGGAGCGTGTTGGCGAGGCGGCGTATAGGTTGAAGCTGTCGACGGAGTTGAGTGGGCTGCATGACGTATTCCACGTATCGGTGTTGTGTAAGGCAGTGCAAGAGCCTTCGCAGATCGTTGCGGACAATCAGGTACCGGTTGATTATGAGTTAACAACAAGGGTCAGACCAGTACGAATTGAAGACGTTGCGGTCAAACGACTCCGCAACAAGGAGGTCCGAATGGTTAAAGTCCGTTGGGATAATTGCGGGCGTGAGGAGCTTTCTTGGGAGCGAGAGCAAGCTATGTTGGAGGAATACCCCGAGTTATTCCACTCAGGTATCATTTAGCTTTTGTGTACCTTTGCTTAATTTCGGGACGAAATTCCTTAAGTGGGGGAGATTTGTAACGCCCCGAAAGTTGTGTGCGAGTCGGTCGCGAAAAAAGAGTTTTTGGTGCGTGTAGGGGTACACGGCCTAGGACACGGGCGTGTCCAAGGCCGTGTCTGGCTGGTGATTTTTGGTCATTTCCAACCCGAGAAGGACACGGCCAGGAACACGGCCGGATGACACGGGCGTGTCATCCGACACGGGCGTGTGCCAACCCGTGTCCCTACCCGTGTCCTGATGGGTCGTGTCCGTTGCCGTGGCGGTTATGCGTGACACGCCCACGAACACGGGCATGTCGAGGAACCCGACACGGGCGTGTCAGGCCAGACACGGGCGTGTCTTGGCCCGTGTGCGTTTCTCAGTTTGACGATCGTGCCTGGATCGAGGCACACGGCCATGGACACGGCCGTGTGACAAGCCGTGTGCGGCCCAGGTCTGGGGAATTTTGTGCAGATCCGAGCCGTTCGTTTCCTTTAATCTAGATCCGACGGCCCATATGAAATTCTGCTCTGTTAAGGCCGGGAATAGGGGGTTATTTCCTCATTTTCTCTCCAAAGTTCTCCTTTTCCCAAAGTGAGAGAGAAGAGGAAGAAGAAGGAGGTTTCCGGCCGCCGGCGGAGCATCGGAGCACCGTTTCGAAATCGGAGAGCAGATCCGTGGAGGGAAGGTCATTGCGAAGAGTTCTAACCGCGTAGTTTTTCCATGGCGCCAAAACGGACTACAAGGGTAACGATTCTCAACTTAAGCGCTTGAAGCTCTTTCTTTCGGCATAGGGAATCCCGCTCCCGCGAGTATGCGGTGAGTGTGTGGTGTTCCTTGGGGTTGACGGGAATAGTCCCCCTTGTGTTGCATATAGAGCCCGGAACCGTAAGTACGGGCACAGGCATTGTGTGTGAAGCCTACCCGGACGTGTTTTGTCTGGATCGGTGATGTTGCATTTGATGTGGTTTTGCCGGAGAAGACTCCGTGCTTTGGATTTTTCGGGTTTCTACGCGGTAGATTGCAGCAGGGATCCTTGGAGGTTAGCTTCAAGGCGCACCCAGAAAATTGAGCGGAAACATGTTCTGCTAACTTGGCGGTCTGGGAACCAGCCTTGATCATAACTGGGTTATGAGATTGTTTTGGAAAATTTGGGATCCGAGAGAAGCTTGGCCCGCGCAAAGGACTTAAATTGGACATGCGGCGTGAGCAACGGGCAAGTGGAATTGGACCTAGGCTATGTGGTTCGGTGCGAGAGACCCGAAGACGGGGACTGGCCGTTGGCATAGTTGGAGCCTTAGACGGTGGTCAGAAAGGCTAAATGCTCACATGTTGTTGCCATCCTGGGGATGGTGGTGAATGCACTGATTTGTCAGGGTTCACCATGAATGTGCCCTGAGTGCACGGGGTGTTTGGCCGTGCGAGCCTACACCTGTGGCGAATTATAATTGCGATATATATATTGTTGGGCTAATGTTTTGCAGGGAAAGTTCACCGCCGTCCTGAGTAAGGGGCGGGGTCGTTATAATTTGGTCGGCTTTTAGCTGACCGTTGCTTTATTTGCCACCGTGCGGTGGTATGTGCTTGCAGGTGCTGCGGAGCCGAGCGCCAAATAGCGGGCTGGAGCCCATGTTGCTGTGCTGGCCCTAGAAGGCCGTAGAATAGTTGTTTTTACATTTCTCATGTGTGGCCGGCCTGCGAGCCGATGTATGTAAGACATGTTATATTTATGAACATTTGTAAGGCCATAAAGCCATGTACCTGTTTCAGTGTATTTGGGGTTTCGTTCTTGTAGTTGTAAATGTGGACATTCATATTTGATGGATTTAAGTTTGGGTTCTTCAACTTTAAAAACTTCCGCTAGAATGCTCTGTGGTTAGGACGAGTAGTCTTAATTGGTTGGTTTGATTATTCATTTAGTAACCCTTCCGACTGTCTGTGGTATATGGCGTCGGGTTCCAGCTGGACCTTCTGTTATATGCCATGCGATAGATGGGGGTGTTACAAGTTGCATGTGCATAATCATGGTAGAGTCATTGCATTGCATTCATGTCATTACACTACATTGCATACACAGGACCCTCATCATATAAGTTTGTATGGACACTTTTATACGATGAGTTACTTTATTGTTGAGCCAATCCTTCACTTATGTCTGTATGGGCATTCATATAAGTTGAGTTACTTTATGTTGTAGCTTTACCTTTTATACTGGTGAAGATGATAGAATTGCTAGAGTAGGTTGTTTACTCTTTCATTAAACTAATGATATACATTGATATTGCTCGCTCGTTTACCACATGTTTGTTTTACTACACTTTTATATATATTGTACATGTCCTTTTATCCGCCCGGTGCCGAGGAGTCGTCGGGGGAGCAGATGTGAAGACACTTAGTCTTTCTGACTAACGGTTGCTACGTCTTCCTTTTTAGGAGGGAACCCCGCAGATAGAGCCGCAACAAGTTATGCAGCAGGACAGCCAGGACAGGATGACAGGGCCTGAAGGGACATTGCCATCGCTACCGTCGGTAACTGATGTGAGTTAGAGAGACTCCTTTTGTACTCGTACTCTGATGTTATAGAAGCTTGTTGAAGCTTCTTTTATTTGATGTACTTTTGGACTATTTAGTTTGAAAGTGAGCTGTTAGATCCAGAATACTCTAGAGAGGGGGGGGGGTGAATAAATTATTCAGGGTTTATAAAATTTTCTTCTAATTTAATGTAGTGCAGGAACAAAATAAAACAACAATCCTAACAAACAGCCACAGCACAAAAACAAAAGAAAAAAAGCAATCCAGACGACACAAGAAGTTATAGTGGTTCCCCTAAACTTGGGTACATCCACTCTTCTACCACCCTGGTAGGAATCCACTCAGATTTTTGATCAGGTGCCTGACACCAATGAGCTTTTGATCAGGTGCTCAAAAACCAAACCTCAAGTCTTTTGGAAGGAGACTTGTGAACCAAAATAATTTTGAAGGGAATTAAAACCATGTACAGAGGTGGGGATGAGAGAGTGATGAAAGTCTTCTTTTCTCAATCACAATGAGAAGACTATGTGGATTCAGTGATGTTGTCAAAGCTCCCCTTGAGATGTAAAAGGGTTCATGTTGGGAAGCTTTGCACAGGGTGAGTAGGCCTTCAATCTGCAGCCTTGACCAGAGAAATCTCCAGGAACTTATTTGACATATGGATCTCTTGTTGTCCCTTGAAGTGTCCTATAAAGATGAAGAAGGAAGACTCTTGATATTTGATTGATTGTTCTTCTTCTTCAGAAGTGATTGATGTTCTGGTCTAGGGCTTCTTCTGTATCAGAAATCTTGTGTAAGAAAATAAGAGCAGACTGATTGTATTTTTTTGTGTGTCTATCTCTTTTGTTCTTCTGTATTCTGTCTATCTCAAACATACAGGAAGAAGAGAGAAAATCTCTTTTATATTTCCTGTCAAAAATGGTCTTTTGAATTTTATTGAAATCTTTTGTATTCAATGCTGACGACCTAGAGAATAAACAACATTGAATTATTTCCCCAATTGTCCCATGGAAAAACAACAGGCAATAATCCTGGAGAATACCATAATCAATGCTCTTCTAACGATTATATTCAGAGAATATTAGAGCAGTAATTACTCAGGAATTATTGCAGTAGAATGGGGACAGAAGGATGGAAAAATGACTAAGTCTGGATTCGTCAAACTGATAGCAGAAATTGTCAAGCTGAGTCCACAGTTCGTTGTGCTGAGTTGCTGAGTTCGTCGACCAGATGACTTCTGTTCCTCGAGTTGAGTTCCAAGAACGTCGAGCTAAAGCAGAAAACTGCATTATCCAGACTTTCTTATTCTGTGTCTCAAGTTCGTCGAGCTGAGATTATAACTTCGTCGACTGGAGATGATTCTGGACTTGGAATAATTTTAGTTGCTTCTGAATGAAGGTGTTGAAGTGAAGTATCCAGAATTCATTGACCTAGGAATTGGTTTCGTCGAGCTAAGTTCCACTTAACTACTGCTGGATAACTCTAGCTATTGTGGTCACAGTTCGTCGAGCTGAGAATCAAGTTTGTCGACCAAAGTCTGACTCTGGACTTAGAATAAAGAGATGTTTTCTGATATTGAAGTGTTGAAATATAGTGTCCAAAGTTCGTCGACCTGAGTACAAAGTTCGTCGAGCTCAGCTCAGAGAATTTACTCTGAGAAAGTCGAGCTGAGCACGACTATCATCGACCTGAGTTCGACGAACGTCGAACTCATGTTACTTTATCTTTAAAAACTCTAAGTCTAAAGCTACGAGGTTCACCAAACCTTACGAAAATAAATCAATTAAGATGAACACAAGTCAATTGAAAATAAACCATGATCAATTTCCAAGCTTCGAAATCCAACGCAACAATTGGCTGCCACAAGAATATCCAAGAGGGAAATCACACGGGAGTAGAAGTTTCGTTAAACAAGTCAGAATGGATGATTCCGACTATCTCACTTGGAACGCTCGTCCACGGCTCCGTCGGAGTTACACCGGATGGTGAAAAGTTCTTCCGCCATCGTCGCGTCCCGGTTGTGGTGGTCGGGTGTAGACTTGAAAGGGGAAGGGGAGGGGATCGGCCTTGTGGTTGGTGGGAGAAGGGAGTTGGCGGCGGCTAGAGTGGGAGATGGTGGTGGCCGAGAGTGGCTTGTGAGGGGTGGCAGCTTGGAATGGTGGAGGGCTGGTGACCGAGTTGTGAGGGGGGATGAAGGGGAGAAGTTGGCGGCTTGGGAGGGAGGAGGGCTTGGGCGGCCGAACCTAAGAGGAAGAGTGAGGAGAAGGATTTAAGGGGGAAAGATTTTAGGGTTTCAAAATCACATTCAAAATTGCCTTCATAATGAAATATCCTATGCCTAATATAGGCTTACAACAATGGCTAGGCTACAGGAAGCCCATAAAAATAAACATACACTTTAAAGTTTAAACCATATGGAAATAATTAAACAAGCTTAAGCAAATAACAAAATAAATTTATCCAGATAAAATTGATAGTAATCATCTAATTATTATGAAGCGGTCTTGCGCCGAGGGCAGAGGTTGTAGCGTTGCGCCACACGATCACCATGACGACGCAAGTATTTTGAAGGCGACGAAGGAGGATCTTCCGCTATCATGCCACCATCATTAGCAATTTGGGGGATGACGTCTCCATCAATCCTCCCCCGCTCGAAAGGACTCATCACCGATGAGTTGTCCTGAAGGTACCGTCGATGAAGAGCGTCATCGAATAGAGCCACCTCCGATTCCGGGAGCCAAGAGTCATCGGAGGCGGGACGACCGCGCCATCGAATCAAGTAGCGGTGCACATCACCATTTGGAGAGGGAAGCACATCATCCTGTAGAATCCAGTCTGGCAAAAAGTGTGTCCGGGGGAACCTGGGAAAAGCGTTAGGCAACACGGGAGGAAAGGCATTTTCTTCAACATTCAACGTACCTCTGTTGGAGACCAATGGAGGGAGCAATCCAGTAACACCCTCAACCCCAAACCCATTAGAACCTGTAGTGGAGCTAAACGGACATGAAGATAGTTCTTGCGGCGGAGCAACATATGGCGTTAAATCCGAAACATTAAAAACAGGGGAAATACCCCAATCAGTTGGTAATTCCAAAAGAAATGCATTGTCTCCTAATTTCTTTAAAATCCGATAAGGTCTCGCTCGCCTATCCACTAACTTTTTTAAGGTGCCCGTAGGAAACCATTCAGGGATGAGACGCACCATGACTAGATCGCTAACTTTTAAGTGAGAAGCTCTCTTATGTACGTTAACATTAGATTGATAAGACCCGTATTGTGTGGTTAGCGTGTCCTTTATGTGCTTATGCAGATTATGAATATGAGAGGCAAAATCTAGTGCAAATTGACTTGATTTAAAATTCGGCGGTGAAGGAATCAAGTCGAGTGGGACCGGTGCTTTATATCCGTGCACGATCTCATTCGGAGACAAGTTAGTGGACCGATTTTTGGAATTATTATATGCTAACTGGGCATGAGGAAGGAGAAGGTCCCATGTACCCTTGTGGTCTCCCATAAGGCATCATAGTAAACTACCTAAACTTCTATTTACCACTTCCGTTTGCCCATCAATCTGCGGATGGTAGGCTGAAGAGAACAGAAGTTTGGTGCCCATAATCCTCCACAAGGTCTTCCAAAAATAACTAGTAAACTTCACATCCCTATCGGTAACTATAGATTTTGGAATGCCTCGATGACCAACTACTTCCTTAAAATATAATTGTGCAATATATGACACATCCTTGGTTTTATTACACGCGATAAAGTAGGCCATTTTGGAGAAGCGATCGACGACGACCAAGATAGTGTCATGGCGTCTAAACGTGACAGGTAGGCCTAGAATAAAATCCATACTAACGTCTTCCCAAGGTATGGATGTAATCAGAAGAGGTGTATAAAGTCCCGCATGGGTTTTGTTACCCTTGGCCAATTGGCACGCTCGACAACTACCCAAGATCTTGTTAACCATTGACTTAAGACCGGGCCAATAAAACTTGTCTTTTACTAATGTGATCGTTTTGTCACGACCAAAATGTCCACCTAACCCACCACTATGCAACTCCCAAACAATGAAGTGACGTAGGGAGGAACGCGGAATACATAACTTCGAGTGGTTGAATAAATAGCCGTCACGAATATAATAAGATGTAATGGTCGTAGGCGAGTTGCCTTGAGTGGCTAATTAAATATCCTTAAAATCCGGACAGTGGACATACTCATCTTTAATTCTATCGAAGCCGATCACCTTAACTTCTAGCGTAGACAATAATAAAGTGACACGACTAAGAACATCGGCTATGCGGTTGAGAGTACCCTTAAGGTGTTTGATGATGAATGTGTACTCCTGAAGATAGGAGACCCATTTGGCATATCTAGGGCTAACCTTAGTTTGAGAGTTAATAAACCTCAATGCTTCATGGTCAGATAAATTGACAAATTCCTTAAGGAGTAAGTAGTGCCGCCAATATTGGAGGCACCTAATGACTGCATAAAACTCTCGATCGTAATTAGAATAATTCAATTTAGGCCCTGCGAGTTTCTCACTGAAATACCCAATAGGGTGGCCTTCCTGACTCAATACATCACCAATTCCCACACCAGACGCATCACATGATAACTCGAAGACTTTATTAAAATCCGGAAATTGCAGTAGGGGAGCTTCTGACATACATGATTTAATGGTGTTAAACGCTTTAGCAGCTGAAACCATCTAATAAAATTCACCCTTTTTCATGCACTCAGTAATGGGGGCCATGATGCTGCTAAAATCTCTAGTGAATCGGCGATAAAACGTAGCTTTACCATGGAAACTCCTAACATCTCGAATATTGGTGGGCTCTGTCCACTCCTTAATAGCTTGGACCTTCTTGGGGTCAACATGTATGCCCTCCGAACTAACTATATATCCAAGAAACTCGACAGATGACACATGAAATGTACACTTCTTAATATTAACGAATAATTTCTCTGTCCTCAAAGTGGTAAGGATAATCTTCAAATGTGCCTCGTGATCGTTCGTAGATGTGCTAAAAACTAAAATATCATCAAAATACACTACTATGAATTTGCCCATATACGGTTGGAAGACGTGAGTCATCATCCTAGAAAATGTGCTCGGGGCATTGGAAATCCAAAACGGCATCACTAACCACTCGTAGAGGCCCTCCTTTGACTTAAAAGCCGTCTTCCACTCATCCCCTTCCATAATTCGGATCTGATGGTAGCCATTTCTAAGGTCAAATTTCGATAAAATCGTGGCACCCACCAACATGTCCGACAAATCATCCAAGCGAGGGATGGGAAAATGATACTTAACAGTAATTTTGTTAATGGTCGTACTATCCACACACATCCTCCAAGAGCCGTCTTTCTTGGGAGCAAGCAAGGCGGGTATGGTACATGGGCTCATGCTATAACGAATGAATCCGTTTTGCAATAAATCAGAAATTTGGGTTTGTAGTTCTAAGTGTGCGGAGGGGTTTAACCGGTAGTGAGGAAGGTTGGGCAAAGAGGAACCCGGGATGAAATCTATCGCGTGTTGGATGTCCCGCATGGGGGGTAACTCGTGTAAGACCCCTTTTTTTGCAACAACCACCGGGGTCTTAGGCCCAGAACCGCCGCATTGCGGTGACACCTTCGCACCCGGGAAGGTCATCACTACAAAACGCCGATCCTGCCGGCCAAATCGATCACCATCGACAGAATGTATAATGAATGAAAGTGTAAGCATCCAAGTCCACAATAGAAAGAGGAAATCACATGACAAATAAATAGTCCACATCACGAGAAAGTGAATACGGGCTTAAGATCGGTACATGATAACCTCACTACAATCCACTCATAAAAGTAAAACTACTAATACTCGGCTCCACTCACGGATCTGGATGCCTGTCCCCATGAGCTACACTGGCCCATCTCCATCTGCACCGTACCCTGCTGGTGTTGCGTCTCCTGGGGCTGTTCCCTGTCTCCCATCCGGAGCACCTAAAATATGGTGGTCCAACGGCTGTCAGTCAAACTAGACTCAGTCAACAATCCCCCACCCCTCTACCCATGGCTCCTAGGCATCGGGAGGAAAGGAGTGAAAAGGAGGACCAAAAGCAGGGCGTAATCAAGCAGGTGACATCTACCATAAGGAATAAAATAATAAAGTATGACAGGGGTATCACAATAATTAAACATGAGTAAACAAGTGTGTAACAAAAGTAAACAGTAAGGAGTAGCAAGTAAAAGCAGTAAGAAGAGTAAGTAAGATCAACGAGAAATATAACCGTAGATTTACAGGGATTACCCCTATAGACCAAGGGGTCATTTTGCCTGGCCTATCGTATAAAACGTCCCATACCATTTTATACGACAGGTGTCAGTGGTTAAATGCAATGATTATGCCATGACGTGCAAGTATGCTATGGTATGCACATGCAAGTGCAACTCACACACACGACTCTATGTGTACAGACCTTTAGTTCCCCTTTTTAGAGTTAGCTAAACTCTCAGGAGCCTCTCATCGTGGCCAACGGAGACAGTGGGTTGGGCCTCTCCACTCCTAGACTGGTAAACACAACCCAGTCTAGCCCCTCTCGTACGTTCTCGTACTATTCCTAGCAAACCAGCTAGTCTCCCCAAGTCAACATACCGAGGACGGTGTGTTCTATCGTCCAATACCGAGGACCCACCACTGTTATGCACATACAACCGTGATAGTTGTATCTAATTATAGTACCGAGCCTCCAGCTCTTTAGACTACCAAGCCTACTAGTTCACCATATTCCCGAGCCCATGGCTCCCTGGACTAATCAAGTCTCCTTTTTTCCAAGTCCCCGAGCATCCAGCTCCCCGGACTTCCAAATCAATACCGAGTCCATTTAACTCTACCAGTAAGCCCTTAGGCCACGGGCCTACGCTATCCTTTCACTACCAATTCATCTCCCTATGTGTACAAGTGCGAGTGTAAGGTGAAATTATTATTAGGGTTACTCTTGCCCAAATTATTCCTAAGGTTTACGTTAGCCCAGGACTGCCCAAGGTATTCCCCGTGAAGGGCTCTCGAAGGCACTAGGAACTATGATGGGATTACGCCCAAATCTCCCTTTCGCAAGGCACTTAATATTATTGATTTCTACCTTTCACCAGATCTCTAATTTATTTACCCAAACCAGCAACCTACTAAGGATTCAACTCTTCAAATTCATTACCCACTCTAGTTCAGTTTCCGCAGTTACTATATGCAGACTACCCTATACTATATGAGATGTATAAAGGAGGTACTCCGGATTGTCTTCCAAATCTCCTATAAAATTTACCAGAGGTATATCATAACAAGTTTAGTCTAAAATCAGATAATCATAATTTTTTTAATTAATTTGATATTTATTGAATTTTCCCAAATGTTTGGCCATGGGCAATTTTGAACATGAACTATATGATCTACTCAAGTAATGGCTACCCAAAACTTTTGATCACTAAATAACAGAGATATATTACTAGATACTAATTTACATAATTTTTCAAAAAATATGTGACCTCTAATTAATTTATCCAAAATAATTCCCTTAATCGTATGTAAAGAAGGAAGTACCAAAATTATTCATCAGAAAATTATATAAAAATTACAAAATCTTAATATGGCACAGAAACAGTCATTGTGCAAAAATCATAATTTTTCAGGCTTGCTAGACAACAAAATAAATTTAATTAAGTTTTCATGGGAAACACTACTTAATAAAGCAACCCTTAGAAATATTCTTCCAAAAATCCCATAAAAATTCACAGAGCTTTAAAACATAATAAGGAGTCCTTCGGTTAAAGTTCATCAATTTCCAGCAAGTAGTTACTTCATAATAAATTTCTAAGCAAATAATACAAATTACTAAATTGTTAATGAAGTATCCAAAATAATAATCCTAAATTCATAATAAAATCTCCAGAGCTTGTACTTTCTTTAAACACTACTCTACCCAAATCTCATCACTGTTCAGTGAGTTTTAGTGATATTTTCTATCACTACAAAGTTTGTGCCCTAAACTAGGGTTAGGGTTTGAGGGAGCTATTCACCTTAGAATCTATTTTAGATTTCTTCCATAGGATTCTACCTGCCCTAGAATTCTTTCTCCCAAGTTTCAAATCCTTCCAGGGTCAACTGACCCCTTGCCCTTCACAACCCTCAAAAGCCCTCCCTTAGGGTTTGAGTTTGGATTCAAGGGTAAAATAATCCTAAACCACTCCATATTCCCTAAGACGGTGATAATAGTCCTACCAAGTCAGTGGTCAAAATCACAGCCTCTATTGAGGTGATTTGACTACTCAAACATCAAAAATAGCTCTTTGACCTAAATAACCCTATAAGGGTATACCTAGGGTTGGATCAATACCTAACCAAAACATCTCCAAAGGAGATGAAATTTTTACCAGAGCCCTAACATGCTCTCTAAGACCGCCCACCCAAATTTGGGGGGATTTTGACGTGTTTATGACACATAATATATTTATAATTGATTTATTAAATTTTTCTAAGAACTATAGAAAACTTTTTTCCAAAAATTCATATTTTTGGACAGTCTAAGAGGTAGGCTATGAGGAGCCTATGTTCAAAATTTCAAAGCATTTGGATGAGTGGTTTGGTGTGAGCACTAATTCTAATGTCTGGTCATGCCTATGTATAAGTTGCACCAAAACAAGTGTTGTGGTCACACCAGGACTCCAAATTGAGTGAAATCAATTTTAAATTTCAATAGACATCAAGGGTACATTGTTCATTTTGGACACTTTTACATTAGAGGCCTCTAAGTATTTTTAATAATTAAAACCATCTACTACTAATAATCTCCAAGAAATCAATTAATATCATGAAATTACTTGATCAAAAACGGACGGCATCCGCTCATCCTCAACCTCCAGCCAAGGGCTGAGATTGGCCCGACCTGGAGCCTCTTCCAGCCGACTTTCCGGCCACCCTGACCACCTTCCTGGTCGGCCACCACCACCACCGCCTCCGTCGAGGTGGTGGCTATCGCCTGGTGGCGACATGGCCGTCGGAGGGGCCTACTCCGGCGAACCCGATAGGTTCGTTTTCATGGAATTTCAGTGAGAAATTTCTCCCCGATCGGGCTCAATTGAGCCCGTTCTCTTTAGCTGATGGATCCTAGATCTAGCACAGACAGAGAGGAAGAGGATTGGACCTTGCCGGCGGCCTGAAGTTGGGAAGATCGCCGGGAAGCCATTTCTGAAATTGGCATCGCTCGATTTCTGAAACTGCAAGGTGGGGAGGCTCGATTTCTTCGGGTAAGGATTGGGAAAGGCTCCTCTCCATTCACTGGTTGTGTTTAAAGCCTCAGATCGGGAGAGGAGGGGCTGGATCATTAATGTCCTTCAAAGCCATTAATGGCTAGGCTCGACCATGGAGGGGTGGGGGGGGGGGGTGGGCTGAACCAAGTCTGACGGCCAGGAAAATGGCTGGAAACTTCTCCCCTTCCCTCGGGAATTGAATTCAGCCATTAAATATGGCCTTTGCCCTCCCCTTGGCCGAACCGTTTCCTTCCCTCTTCTTCCTCATTTCTCTCTCCTCCATTATCATGGAAATGGAGCTCATCGTGACACGCGGTACACACCCGTGTCAGCCAAGACACGCCCGTGTCGGCCAAGACACGCCCGTGACGCAGGGAGTGTAACCCACTCAACACCCAGTCGAGAGAAAATTGTCGACCTCTCAACACAGTGGGACACGCCCTGTGACACGCCCGTGTCACAGGCCGTGTACCCCATGCTCGACGATCGACACTCGATGATCGACGATTGAAACTCGACAATTGACGATCAACACTCAACCTTTTGACACAGTGGGACACGCCCTATGACACGCTCGTGTCACAGGCCGTGTACCCCATGCTCGACGATCGACACTCGACGGTCCACACACTCGACGATCGTCGAGCACAGTTCATCGAACCGAGGGGACACGCCCCCTGCCACGCACGTGTTATAGGGCGTGACCACCCAGAAACTTCGTCGACCAAAATTCGTCGACTAAGCGCCCCACTCTTTAACCCGAGCGGGACACGCCCTGGGATACGCCCGTGTCCCAGGCCGTGTCACCCAAATTTTGTTACTCCCAGAATTTGGGCTGTTACACTCACCCTCTCTCCTAGTCACCAAGTTGACTTGGTCAATCTGAAGGACTATTTGCAGCCCTTCCACGCACATTATTCCCTAAAGAAGCCACATGAGGAGGTTTGAGCTTGGGTTAGCCTATTTGGGCTAGGTTGACCAGAAATACGGTTGGGTTGACCTAGGTCTCTTTGGGGTTACTTGGGTTTTTTAATGACCTGGTCATGACAAAACCATTCCTAGGGGTCTAGTTGTTTGAGGGATGTTACAAATCCCAATATATAACAAAAAATTTTGTCCTCGAAATTCTAGTTAGGCCTACGGGGTTTCAAGTATGCAAGAAAAATGGTAACATCCCGAGAGGTTGATAGTAATACCTGACTGAAAAGTTCTGGGTACCGCTGCTGCATCAAGTCCTGGAGCTCCCTAGTGTGCTCCTCCTGTGTGTGATTTCTCCAAAGAACCTTAACCAGTGGGACCTTCTTGCGGCGCAAGACCCACATACCCGTGTCGTCAATCCGGACAGGCTCCATGTGCACTGACTGATTAGATGCTACTGGCCCATCCGTGGTGTCTATCTACTACTCTGGATGTAATAGGGCACTCCTAAGGGAGGAGATATGGAAAACATCGTGCAGGACTTCCAGCTCTGGCGGCAGCTCCAGCCTGTATGCTAAGGGGCCGATCCGCTCCAGGATCCTGTAGGGCCCCATGTATCTTGGGCTGAGCTTCTTCCTCCGCCCTCAAACTCGAGAGACTCCGTGCATCGGCCGTATCTTCAAAAACACTCTACCTCCTACCTGAAACCCCACCTGTTGATGTCGCACGTCATAATATTTGGCCTGTCTGCTTTGCGCCTCCAACATCCGGTCCCGTATCAGTCTCACTTGGGCCTCGGTGTCCTCCACGAATTCCGATCCCAGGACCTTTGGGTCTTCATCCTATATACATGACAACGGAGTCCTGCACCTCCGTCCATATAGGGCCTCGTAGGGGGCCATACCTATACTGGCCTGATGACTGTTGTTGTATGAGAACTCTACCAGTGGCAGCAACTTCTCTCATGGCTCTCCTTGGTTTAGAATGCATAGTCATAGCAGATATTCCAATGTCCGATTTGTGCGCTCTGTATGCCCGTCCGTCTGAGGGAGGAAGGCTGTGATAAAGGTCAGTCGGGTGCCCAAGTGTGCCTGAACTGACCGCCACTCCCTGGATGTAAACCGCCCATCACGATCTGACACTATTGACCTGGGCACACCATGATAACGAATGAACTACTCCACAAACTTCCGCACCAGAACTCCCACTGAATCGTCCTTCCTGATCGGTATAAATCGAGCCACCTTCGTCAACCGATCAACGATCACCCAGATAGAGTCATTCCCTGTCCGAGACCGGGGAAGCTCATGTATGAAGTCCATGGCTACGTCATCAAACTTCCACTCCGGCACCGGGAGTGGCTGCAACAATCCTGCGGGGTTCCTGCACTCCGCCTTCACTAGCTGACATGTCTCACAATGGGTCACGAAGTAAGTGACATCCTTCTTCATGCCCGACCAGAACATAATATTCTTCAAATCAGCCGTCATCTTTGTGATCCCCGGGTGCACAGAATACCGGCTCTAGTGCGCCTCCATCATAATGTCCTCCCGGATCTGACCTCCCTCTGGTATATACACCCGTCCTCTGAAGCACGCCAGGCCATCCCTCAGTTTTTAGTCTCCTGTAGTGACTGCCTCTATGGCCTGGAAGATGAGCTCTAACTTGGCATCCTGCCTTTGTCCCTCTCTAACTCGGTATCTGATGTCATCAGTGACGCCCATTGCGGCCAAGTACTCCTCATAGAGCTCAGGGTCTTCACACGACACCAGAGTAATGTGCATGTCCACTAGTCTCTGCAGCAGTTACATAGACATCAGTTGAGGCTCTGCTGCTGCTGTGGCGGCTCTCCTACTCAGTGCATCTGCTACCACGTTCTCCTTCCCCGGGTGGTAGTGCATCTCCTACTGATAGTCAGATAGAAACTCCACCCACCGTTTATGCCTAATGTTCAGTTCCTTCTGCGTGTCCACATACTTAAGGTTCTTATGATCTGAGTATATATCACAGTGTATTCTGTAGAGGTAATGTCGCCATATCTTCAGTGTGAATACCACTGCTCCCATCTCCAGGTCGTGCAGAAGATAGTTCTTCTCATGGGTCTTCAGCTGGCGGGAGGCATATGCTATGACGTGTCCGTTCTGCATCAGCACCGCACCCATCCCCTGATATGATGCGTCGGTGTACACCTGGAATCCTTCCTTCCCAGATGGAAGGGCCACGATAGGGGCTGAGATAAGTCGGTTCTTCAGCTCCTGGAAGGCTACCTCACACTATGGCATCCATACAAAGGGCACGTCCTTCTTCGTCAAGTATGTGAGTGGAAGGGCGATCCGAGAAAACCCCTCCACGAATTTCTGGTAATAACCGACAAGCCCCAGGAAACTCCGCACGTCCGTGGCTGTCTTCAGTGGTGTCCAATCCCTGACTGCCTGAATCTTTGCCGGGTCCACCGCTAACCCGGCTCCGCTGATAATGTGGCCCAGGAAAGCCACCTCCTTCAACCAGAACTGACACTTGCTGAACTTCGCATAGAGGTGATGCTCCCGTAATCTCTCCAAAGTCAGTGCCAGATGTCGTGTATGGTCCTCCTCCATCCTAGAGTAGATAAGGATGTCGTCTATGAATACTATGACAAACACATCCAAATAAGTCTCGAAGACCCAGTTCATGAGGCTCATAAACGCTGATGGAGCGTTCGTGAGCCCGAAAGGCATCATGGTGAACTTGTACAGGCCATATCTGCTACTGAAGGCCGTCTTCGGGATATCTTCCTCCTGGATCCGCAGTTGGTAGTAGCCTGACCTCAAGTCCAGCTTCGAGAAAAAATGGGCTCCCTCCAGCTGATCGAACAACTCATCTATCCTTGGGAGCGGGTAGGTATTTCGGACGGTCAGCCTGTTTTGTGCTCGATAGTCAATACACAACCGAAGTGTCCCATCCTTCTTCTTCACGAATAGGACCGGATCTCCCCACGGCAAGGAACTCGGTCTGACGAATCCTGCTTCCACCAGCTACTGCAACTGTGTCCGAAATTCTGCTAGCTCCCTTGGGGCCATCCGATAAGGGGCCTTGGACAACGGCTTAGCCCCTGGCACCAACTAAATATGAAAGTCCTTCTCCCTATGCGGAGGCAGTCCTGACAGCTTCTCTGAAAATACATCATCGTAGTCACAAACCACCGGAATGCTAACAATCGGGTCCTTATCCTCAGTCATCTCGAACAGCACCTGATATACCTTGTCTCCCTGCATGTGGGCCTTGACGGCCTGAATATATGAAAGGAGGCGGCGGGAAACCGGAGTAGTACCTTCAAATGTCGCAGAAGTGTCGCCGTGTCTCAGCACGACCCTCCTTGCGGGCAGTCAATCTGGGCATGGTTCCAGACAAGCCATGTCATGCCCAAGACAAGGTCGAAGTCCGGCATTCTCAGGATCGTTGCCGGGGCCTCGAGTGTTAACCCGTCTATGGTAACCGTCAGGAGGCACTTCTCTGTGGACTGGATCTCCATCCTATTGGGGAGACGTACCCTCCTGGCATCTCTCGTATAATATCGAATCTGGCCCAGATCCTTGATGAAATCCTCTGACGCAAAGTTGTGTGATGCCCCCGTGTCGAACAGGGTACGACAGGTTTGCCGCACGCCATCACTATTCCTAAATTAGTTAAAGGAAAAACTACTTAAGTCTAAAGTTTTGTAACCTAGGTTGTGTAATTATTCTACCAATACTAAAAATTACTCTCATACCTGCAATAACCCTGTTCGGGTTCCGGGGCTGCGCTAAGTCCAGAGCGTAGACCTGCTCCCCATCCTGCCTGTGTTCACCGCCCTGAAATCTGCATCCGCGACCACGTCCACGACCTCCCATCTGGTGAGACGGTGGTCCACCCTGTGCCGCAGGTATGGCCCCATTCCTCGTCGGGCAATTAATCCGAATGTTCCCTGGCTGATGGCAGTGATAGCACCACTGTGGTGTCGGTGGTCCCTGCCCTATCCTGGGCACCTCCCTCATCTATAGTGGTTGCGGGGCCAGCACTGCCTGCTCCCTTAGTTCCTGCCTTTCCTCATGGAGGGGTTGATCCTCGTTCCTTCTCTCTCCCATGACCCAGCCCCTCTGCCGGTCCCTTCTCCCTCCTAGCACTGCATCATCCCCATGTCTCTTCCTGCCCCGGACTGCAAGCTGGTCCGCTTCCAGCTTCTTGGCCATCTCCAAGATCCTGGCCATGATACCATTAGACACGAACAAGAGGGCCTGCCTCAGGTCATCACGGAGGACCTTGTAGAACCTCTTGGCGTAACCCACGTCATCCAGCTTGTAAGAATCCGCAAACCGGGCCAAATGAGTAAACTCCAGGTGATATTCCAGAACTGTCCTATTCCCTTGCTTCAACTACAATAAAATATCCTCCAATTCATCCCTTGTGGACTGCGGAACAAAATGCTCCAGTAGTGCCTCCCTAAACTCCTCCCAAGTAATGTCCGCGATCTCCACTCCCGCATAAGTGGTGTCCATCACCGACTTCCACTACCTCTTCGCATGCGACTCCAGACAAGAAACCACCAACGATACTGCCAGGTCCACCGGGCACTGTATTCCCACCAACATCGCGTACATAATGTCGAGCCACTCTTCCGTGCGCACTGTCGTCTCTGTCCCCAAGTAGGATGGTGGGGCAAGGCCCCAGAATGCACTCAACCAGTTCGCTCCGGGGTTCGGCTGCGGAGCCGAAGCCTGCTATGCCCTAAAGGCCTCCAAGATGGCCGTCAAAGTTTGTCCCAGCTCCGTCTGCTGTAACGGGGTCGGAGCCGGCGGGGGTGGAATCACATTCGGGGCTGGAGGTCTCCCCTGCGGCAGGGGAGGATTCGTCGTGCCCTACAAAAGATGGTCTTAAGTTTAGTAAATTGACCTAAAACTCTTTGTTACTGGTTAGCATTACACGTGATTCCTCCCATGGGCACACCATTGCTTCCGCTGCTAGTTTGTCCTCAAACTAAGCCCACGTGGGGTGTCCCATGTTTTGTGGACTACATTCTGTCGGATCGAAGTTTCGATCTGATACCAATTTTA
The DNA here is from genome assembly GCA_039583875.1 of Platanthera guangdongensis. Lineage (NCBI taxonomy): Eukaryota > Viridiplantae > Streptophyta > Magnoliopsida > Asparagales > Orchidaceae > Platanthera > Platanthera guangdongensis. Next base: position 43,880,195 of record CM077163.1, on the reverse strand, counting down.
AGACCCCATTTTTTTGCAACAACCACCGGGGTCTTAGGCCCAGAACCACCGCTTTACGGTGACACCTTCGCACCCGGGAAGGTCATCACTATAAAATGCCGATCCGGCCGGCCAAATCGATCACCATCAACAGAACGTATAATGAATGAAAGTGTAAGCATCCAAGTCCACAATAGAAAGAGGAAATCACATGACAAATAAATAGTCCAAATCGCGAGAAAGTGAATACGGGCTTAAGCCCTGTACATGATAACATCACTACAATCCACTCATAAAAGTAAAACTACTAATACTCGGCTCCACTCACGGATCCGGATGCCTGTCCACCCGAGCTACACTGGCCCATCTCCATCTACACCGTACCCTGCTGGTGTTGCATCTGCTGGGGTTGTTCCCTGTCTCCCATCCGGAGCAACTAAAATAAGGTGGTTAAACGGCCGTCAGTCAAACTAGACTCAGTCAACAATCCCCCACCCCTCTACCCGTGGCTCCTACGCACCGGGTGGAAAGGATTGAAAAGGAGAACCAAAAGTAGGGCTTAATCAAGCAGGTGACATCTACCCTAAGGAATAAAATAATAAAGTATGGCAGGGGTATCAAAATAATTAAACATGAGTAAACAAGTGTGTAACAAAAGTAAACAGTAAGGAGTAGCAAGTAAGTAAAAGAAGTAAGAAGAGTAAGTAAGAGCAACGAGAAATATAACCGTTGATTTATAGGGATTACCCCTATAGACCAAGGGGTCGTTTTACAGGGCCTATCGTATAAAACGTCTCATAACATTTTATACGATAGGTGTCAGGGGTTAAATGCAATTATTATGTTATCGCGTGCAAGTATGCTATGGTATGCACATGCAAGTGCAACTCACACACACGACTCTATGCGCACAGACCTTTAGTTCTCCTTTTTGGAGTTAGCTAAACTCTCAGGAGACTCTCGTCATGGCCAACAGAGACAGTGGGTTGGGCCTCTACACTCCTAGACTGGTAAACACACTACCCAGTCTAGCCCCTCTCGTACATTCCCATAGTATTCCTAGCAAACCAGCTAGTCTCCCCGAGTCAACGTACCGACGACGGTGTATTCGATCGTCCAATACCGATGTCCCACCACTGTTATGCACATGCAACCATGATAAATGTATCTAATTATAGTACCGAGCCTCCAGCTCTTTAGACTACCAAGCCTACTAGTTCACCATATTCCCGAGACCACGGCTCCCTGGACTAATCAAGTTTCCTTTTTTCCAAGTCCCCGAGCATCCAGCTCCCCGGACTTCCAAATCAATACCGAGTCCATTTAACTCTACCAGTAAGCCCTTAGGCCACGGGCTTACGATATCCTTTCACTAACAATTCATCTCCCTACATGTACAAGTGTGAGTGTAAGGCAAAACTATTATTAGGGTTACTCTTGCCCAAATTATTCCTAAGGTTTACGTTAGCCCAGGACTGCCCAAGGTATTCCCCGTGAAGGGCTCTCGAGGGCACTATGAACTATGATGGGATTACGCCCAAAGCTCCCTTTCGCAAGGCACTTAATATTATTGATTTCTACCCTTGACCAGATCTCTCATTTATTTACCCAAACCAGCAACCTACTAAGGATTCTACTCTTCAAATTCATTACCCACTCTAGTTCAGTTTCCGCAGTTACTATATGCAGACCACCCTATACTATATGAGATGTATAAAGGAGGTACTCCAGATTGTCTTCCAAATCTCCTATAAAATTTACTAGAGGTATATCATAACAAGTTTAGTCTAAAATCAGAGAATCATAATTTTTCTAATTAATTTGATATTTATTGAATTTTTCCAAATGTTTGGCCATGGGCAATTTTGAACATGAATTACATGATCTACTCAAGTAATGGCCACTCAAAAATTTTGATCACTAAATAACAGAGATATATTACTAGATACTAATTTCCATAATTTTTCAGAAAATATGTGACCTCTAATTAATTTATCCAAAATAATTCTCTTAATCGTATGTAAAGAAGGAAGTAACAAAATTATTCATCAGAAAATTATATAAAAATTACAGAATCTTAATATCGTATAGAAAGGGTCATTGTGCAAAAATCATAATTTTTCAGGCTTGCTAGACACTAAAATAAATTTAATTAAGTTTTCGTGGGAAACACTACTTAATGAAGCAACCCTTTAGAAATAGTTTTCCAAAAATCCCATAAAAATTCACAGAGCTTTAAAACATAATAAGGAGTCCTTCGTCTAAAGTTCATCAATTTCCAGCAAGTAGTTACTTCATAATAAATTTCTAAGTAAATAATACAAAATAATAAATTGTTAATGAAGTATCCAAAATAATAATCCTAAATTCATAATAAAATCTCCAGAGCTTGTACAAACTTTAAACACTACTCTACCTAAATCTCATCACTGTTCAGTGAGTTTTAGTGATATTTTCTATCACTACAAGGTTTGTGCCCTAAACTATGGTTAGGGTTTGAGGGAGCTATTCACCTTTGAATCTATTTTATATTTCTTCCATAGGATTCTACCTACCCTAGAATTCTCTCTCCCAAGTTTCAAATACTTTCAAGGTCAACTGACCCCTTGCCCTTCACAACCCTCAAAAGCCCTCCCTTAGTGTTTGAGTTTCGATCCAAGGGTAAAACAATCCTATACCACTCCATATTCCCTAAGAGGGTGATAATGGTCCTACCAAGTCAGTGGTCAAAATCACATCCTCTGTTGAGGTGATTTGACCACTCAAACATAAAAAAATAGCTCTTTGACCTAAATAACCCTATAAGGGTATACCTAGGGTTGGATAAATACCTAACCAAAAAATCTCCAAAGGAGATGAAATTTTTACCAGAGCCCTAACATGATCTCTAAGACCACCCACCCAAATTTGGGGGGATTTTGAGAGGTTTTTGACACCTAATTGATTTATAATTAATTTATTGAATTTTTATAAAAACTATAGAAAACTGTTTTCCAAAAATTCTTATTTTTGGACAGTCTAAGAGGTAGGTTATGAGGAGCCTATGTTCAAAATTTCAAAGCATTTGGATGAGTGGTTTGGTGTGAGCACTAATTCTAATGTCTGGTCATGCCTATGTATAGGTTGCACCAAAATGAGTGTTGTGGTCACACCAGACTCCAAATTGAGTGAAATCAATTTTAAATTACACTAGACATCAAGGGATACATTGTTCATGTTGGACACTTTTACAGTAGAGGCATCTAAGTATTTTTAATAATTAAAACCATCTACTGTTAATAATCTCCAAGAAATCAGTTAATATCATGAAATTACTTGATCAAAAACGGACGACATCCGCTCATCCTCAACCTCCAGCCAAGGGCCGAGATTGGCCCGACCTGGAGCCTCTTCCAGCCGACTTTCCGGCCACCCCGACCACCTCTCTGGCTCAATTGAGCCTGTTCTCTTTAGCTGATGGATCCTAGATCTATCACAGACAGAGAGGAAGAGGATTGGACATTGCTGGCGGCCTGAAGTCGGGAAGATCGCCGGGAAGCCATTTCTGAAATTGGCGTCGCTCGATTTCTGCAACTGCAAGGTGGGGAGGCTCGATTTCTTCGGGTAAGGATTGGGAAAGGCTACTCTCAATTCACTGGTGGTGTTTAAAGCCTCATATGGGGAGAGGAGGGTCTGGATCATTAATGTCCTTCAAAACCATTAATGGCTAGGCTCGGCCATGGAGGAGGGGGGGATGAACCAAGTCTGATGGCCAGGGAAACGGCTGGAAACTTCTCCCCTTCCATGGGGAATTGAATTTAGCCATTAAATGTGGCCTTAGGCCTCCCCTTGGCCGAACCGTTTCCTTCCCTCTTCTTCCTCATTTCTCTCTCCTTCATTATCATGGAAATGGAGCTCATTATGACACGCGGTACACGCCCGTGTCGGCCAAGACACGCCCGTGTCGGCCAAGACACGCCCGTGACGCAGGGTGTGTAACCCACTCAATACCCAATCGAGAGAAAATCGTCGACCTCTAAACACAGCGGGACACGCCCTGTGACACGCCCGTGTCATAGGCCGTGTACCCCATGCTCGACGATCGACACTCAACCTTTCGACACAGCAGGACACGCCCTGTGACACGCCCGTGTCACAGGCCGTGTACCCCATTCTCGACGATCGACACTCGACATTCCACGCACTCGACGATCGTCGAGCACAGTTCGTCGAACCGAGGGGACACGCCCCCTGCCACGCCCGTGTTATAGGGCGTGACCACCCAGAAACTTCATCGACCAAAATTCGTCGACCAAGCACCCCACTCTTCAACCCGAGCGGGACACGCCCAGGGACACGCCCATGTCCTAGGCCGTGTCACCCAAATTTTGCTACTCCCAGAATTTGGGCTGTTACACTCACCCTCTCTCCTAGTCACCAAGTTGAGTTGGTCAATCTAAAGGATTATTTGCAGCCCTTCCACACACATTATTCCCTAAAGAAGCCACATGAGGAGGTTTGAGCTTGGGTTAGCCTATTTGGGCTAGGTTGACCAGAAATAGGGTTGGGTTGACCTAGGTCTCTTTGGGGTTACTTTTGTTTTGTCATGACCTGGTCATGACAAAACCATTCCTAGGGGGTCAAGTTATTTGAGGGATGTTACAACTCGGACGGTAGCTCGTCCGGGTACACATCCTTAAAGTCATCTAGGAGCTTTCTCAACGCCGGTGGTAAATTCTCAAAAGACGTCGCATCTTCCTTAGCCTGCAAACAAACTAAAGCATATATGACGCCATCCATAAAGGGGTTACGAGCCAATTCCTTCCTGCCTATCAAACTTAACGACTTCTTTTCGACCGGGACAACCGTATCCTTAGAGGGAACTGAGGGATCCTTAGGCGGAGTGGGTTTTAAAATTATGGTCTTGCCATTAAATTTAAATTCATAAGTGTTGGCGCGGCCAAAATGGGTAACATCATGATCATAAAGCCAGGGTCGGCCTAACAAGACGTGACAAGCATCCATAGGGATGACGTCGCACCAAAGCTTCTCCGAATAATCCTTGATGGTAAGGGGTACCAAACAACGCTTCGATACCGGGAGGGACGACTTATCTACCCATGCTACCTTATAAGGGTGAGGGTGCGACTCAGTAACTAAAGACATTCGGGTCACCGCCGCTTCAGAAACGACGTTCATGCAACTACCACTATATATTATCAGCCTACACCATTTCTCTCCACTCTTATAATGCAACGAAAATATATTTGTCCTATTCCAGTCATCTAACGCCCGCGGAGTCGCCAGAATACACCGTATGACCATCATATGATGCTCATCCTCCATATCACTAGGCACTTCTTCCGACTCGCTATCGTCTCACGCCTTATAGATAAGTTCATCAGAATCACCGGTGGAATCTAACAGGGCTAAAGGCTTGGGATTAGTAGGACACTCACTAGCATAGTGACCTTGAATCCCGCAAGCGAAACAAGTAGAGTTCATTTTGTTGACCCGTCCTACTGGGACTCTCTCACCCGTCAGATTTCTACTATTCCTGGCGATCACGACTATGGAGGTCGAGTCGGTGGACCGGATCGTCCCCGCGTCCTTATAGGTGGAACTGGGAGGTGGTCCTAAGATGGACTGTACCTTCTAGAATGAGCGAGATTTATGTTTATGCGCGTTGTGCTTCTCAATATCTAATGCAGCGTTAAACATGACATGCAAGTCGGTGTGGCCATATCGCAGCAATTTTCCCTGGATGTCGGGGTTCAACCCCTTACGAAACCTAGAGAGGGTGATCTCGGGCATCTCTTTCATTCCACACCTAACCATCATGTCCTTAAGCAGGCTCATATACTCCGAAACTGACCTATTCCCTTGCTTAAGGGAAGCCAAATCATCAAACATCTGTGTTCGATGATATGTGGGGACGTACTGTTCTGTCAGCAAAGCCTTCATGTCTGCCCAAACAACAGGTAACTCTCCATTCACAACTCTCAGACGCCGCTCCTCATTCAGCCAAAATATCTTCGCTCTACCCAACAATTTCATCCTCGCCACGCGCACCTTATCCGCGTCGTTAAGATTGTACCACTCGAAGTAGCACTCTATCTCCATAACCCAGTCTTGGAAAACTTGGGGGTCTCCCAACCCATCGTAGGATGGGGGTTTGACGCGGACGACACTATTAAGATCAAACTCATATGGTGCCCGCGGGGCGTGTTCATGATTAGGGTTATTATTTCCTTCTGCCCGTTGGTTTGCGGGTTGATTACGGCGATTCCCAAGGTGGAATCACATCTCGTGCAGTGTCTCCCTAATAGCCGTCATTTGCTCCATGAAATCCTGGAGGAGTTCCTCAAGTGTTGTAAGACCGTGATTCGCATCCCGTTCGTCCTCCATATTGGAAGAAGACGGGGAATACTCCGTGCCTAATCTAGTGCGCATGCAAAATAAAAGAAGTTTTGTCCAGCGAAGGTGACACACAAAAGGGATTGTTCCCGCTAAAATAACTAAGGTTGAAAATATTTTTTTGTGATTTTCTGGAAGAAAATATTGCGTAGATTATTAATTTTTTTTTTTTGAAATTTTATCTGCAGAAATACAAAAATCAGGCCGCTATTGGCAGACCAGGCAAAATTTGTTTTTTTTGTATTTTTGGTAAATAAACGTGCAAGATAAGTACGTGCAAACAACAACGACATGGTGCCAATTAGGGAATTGACTGGAACCTCCCTCTGATACCAAATTGATGCAGGCCTAAGCGTCGTCGCCGGGAGACCTACGGACTAGTACGTTCGCCTCTCGATGATTTAAAATCGATACTCGCACAGAAGTTTCCGCAACACACACGCCAAGCAATTTTATCACGATTATGCTAACGCACGGGTAGCCAAACCGTTTAGGGACCGAATAGAGGCTATAGGCCAATATCCGTTCCGGCTAAAAGGATCAATGGTAGATCCGACCGAGCGGGTTGTACCAAAAGAGATCTACCAAAAATTACGATCCGGAAAACGGTAGATCTCTCCCAACAAAAAGCTACGAGGTTCGCCAAACCTTTCGAAAATAAATCAATTAAGATGAACACAAGTCAATTGAAAATAAACCATGATCAATTTCCAAGCTTCGAAATCCAACGCAACAACTGGCTGCCACAAGAATATCTAAGAAGGAAATCACACGGGAGTAGAAGTTTCGTAACCCAAGTCGGAATGGATGATTTCGAC